>PVHY01000751.1:0-197702 GCA_004024945.1 Uropsilus gracilis | reverse complement strand
CAACCCCCCCCCGCCTCCCCCCCCCCGCGCGCCGCCCGCACCCCACAAAATATGGGGGTGGGGGTGTCCGGGGGAGGGGGGAAGAAACGCCTCGGGTCGCTTCCCTGCCTCTCTCTCTCTCTCTCTCTCTCTCTCTCTCTCTCTCTCTCTCTCTCTCTCTCTCTCCTCTCCCTCTTTGAGACCGAAAAATCCTGACGAGTGAAACTTAAAGGTGTTTACCTTGTCATCAGCGTGTAAGCTAATTATTCGGGCAAGATGTAGGCTGCTATTGTCTTGTTGCTTTAGCGCTTACGCCCCGCCTCTGGTGGCTGCCTAAAACCTGGCGCCGGGCTAAAACAAACGCGAGGCAGCCCCCGAGCCGCCACTCAAGCCAATTAAGGCGGCCTCGGTCCACTCGGTTACGTGTCCACCCGACAAGATCGGCGTTAAGGTAACACCAGAATATTTGGCAAAGGGAGGAAAAAAAAAAAGCAGCGAGGCTTCGCCTTCCCCCTCTCCCTTTTTTTTCCTCCTCTTCCTTCCTCCTCCAGCCGCCGCCGAATCATGTCGATGAGTCCAAAGCACACGACTCCGTTCTCAGTGTCTGACATCTTGAGTCCCCTGGAGGAAAGCTACAAGAAAGTGGGCATGGAGGGCGGCGGCCTCGGGGCGCCGCTGGCCGCGTACAGGCAGGGCCAGGCAGCAGCGCCGGCCGCGGCCATGCAGCAGCACGCCGTGGGCCACCACGGCGCAGTCACCGCCGCCTACCACATGACGGCGGCGGGGGTGCCCCAGCTCTCGCACTCCGCCGTGGGGGGCTACTGCAACGGCAACCTGGGCAACATGAGCGAGCTGCCGCCGTACCAGGACACCATGCGGAACAGCGCGTCCGGCCCAGGATGGTACGGCGCCAACCCAGACCCGCGCTTCCCGGCCAGTAAGTGAGGCCGCCCCACTGCAGGGCCGCGGGCTGAGCGCGGGAGGCGCGGGCTGAGCCGGCCGGGCGGCGCGGCGAGCGCCGGCCGCGCGCCGGGCGTCTGGGTGGGCGGCTGGATGCACGCTCCGGGGAGTCCGGCGCGGGAGCTGGGGGTCTTCCCCTCCGCTCGGCTGCGGGGTGCAGAGAGAGGCACTGGGGCGCGCTGGACTCCCGCGGGCAGGTGCAGGTGTTCGGCACCTCCTGCGTGCCGCGGTCTGGCCGCTCTGGCGACCTCGGAGCGCCCGGGAAGGTGACCCCCACAGCCGAGGGAACCCGGGCCAGCGGGCCGCGCGGAGAGGTGCGGCCTGGCCGGGCGGGAGGCAGCCCCGCCGGCCGGGACGCGCTCAGGCGCCGGGCCGTCGCGCTCCCCAGCCGAGTCTAGCAGGTGGGAGGGCGCGCGACTCCTGAAGGGGCTCTACAGGGGCCACGCGAGTGCTTCCACCGGGGCTGCTCGGAGAGATCGGCCAAGAGCCGAGGTGTCTGAAGGCTCTAGCTTTCGCAGGAGAACACCCCCCTCTCCGACGCTTCCAAACTTGGGGTCTGCCGTCGGACCCCAGCTCCTGGCCCGGGCCCGTTTCGCCGCCGGTGTGTGGCCAGCGAGCCCGAGATTAAAGACCATGAGCGGCCTTTCCCCGCTGTGCTTTTGGGGAGGGAGCCGGGGTTCAGACGGGGAAGGCGCCAGTAAGGTCCTCGACGGCTCGGCCTGGGGCAAGCACTGGCGACGCCCCGCGACTGGGCCCGTCCAGGCGGCGGCGGCGGCCTAGGAGAGCAGGGCGCCGTCGGGGCGGGCCGGGCCGGGCCGGCGCAGGCTAGGAAGGCAAAAGTCGCCCGGCCCGGCCCGGCCCGGCCCGGCCCCGGCCGACGCTGTGCGTTTGTCGCTTACAGTCTCCCGCTTCATGGGCCCGGCGAGCGGCATGAACATGAGCGGCATGGGCGGCCTGGGCTCGCTGGGGGACGTGAGCAAGAACATGGCCCCGCTGCCAAGCGCCCCGCGCCGGAAGCGCCGGGTGCTCTTCTCGCAGGCGCAGGTGTACGAACTGGAGCGGCGCTTCAAACAGCAGAAGTACCTGTCGGCGCCCGAGCGCGAGCACCTGGCCAGCATGATCCACCTGACACCCACGCAGGTCAAGATCTGGTTCCAGAACCACCGCTACAAGATGAAGCGTCAAGCCAAGGACAAGGCGGCCCAGCAGCAGCTGCAGCAGGACGGCGGCGGCGGCGGCGCCGGCGGGGGCGCCGGGTGCCCGCAGCAGCAGCAAGCGCAGCAGCAGTCGCCGCGCCGCGTGGCCGTGCCGGTTCTGGTGAAAGACGGCAAACCCTGCCAGGCCGGCGCCCCGGCGCCAGGCGCCGCCAGCCTACAAGGCCACGCGCAACAGCAGGCGCAACAGCAAGCGCAGGCCGCGCAGGCGGCCGCCGCGGCCATCTCGGTGGGCAGTGGAGGCCCCGGCCTGGGGGCGCACCCGGGCCACCAACCGGGCAGCGCGGGCCAGTCTCCGGACCTGGCGCACCACGCCGCCAGTCCCGCGGCGCTGCAGGGCCAGGTCTCCAGCCTGTCCCACCTGAACTCCTCGGGCTCGGACTATGGCGCCATGTCCTGCTCCACCTTGCTATACGGTCGGACCTGGTGAAAGGACGTGGAGCCGGGCCTAGGCCAGCGCGCTGCCTCACAGCTTCCCCTTCCGCCCGCCACACACCACCGACCACCCGCCGCTCCAAAGCGCTTCGACTTTTCTTAAGAACCTGTCCCTGTTTAGACCGAGGGTGGGGGGGGGGGGAGCCACCAAGACCAAACTGCTGGACGTCTTCTTTTTTTTTCTTTTTTAAAAAAATTTGTGGGATTTATTTTTTAAACAAGAAAATAAAAACAACCAAGCGAATCCAATTCCTTCAGGAGTCTTTAAATAGAGAAGGACATCGCAAGCATGGCTTCGGGGGTGTCTTTTCTAGGTGATTCGAATGGGTTTCGCACGCTGGGGCGGGCACAGTTGGAAGAGAGTTCTGCGCTGACTTGGCTCCGGACTCTAAAGATCGGTTCTGGACTCTGAAGATCGCAAACTTCATTCTGGGTACACGGTGCCAGCAAGGTGGACTAGCTTGTAAATACCAGGATTTCTTTCGAAGGGGAACCGGGGGCTGGGGAAGAGGAATGACTCTTTGTCACTGACACAAAGGAAATGCCCCCCTCCCAGCCATTGCCCTCGGGCCGCTCAGGCCCAGTGGGGCCCCGCCCCGGCTAAAATTGTTTTACGTTTGATGTGAACTTGTAGCTGTAAAATACTGTCAAAAGTTGGACTAAACGCCTAGTTTTTAGTAATATGTACATTCTGTTGTAAAAAAAAAAATCCAGTCCCCATCCCCAGCCCATGGTATTTTTTATGGGCATTGATAAATCTGTGTATATTATTTGGCAGTTTGGTATTTGCAGCGTCAGTCTTTTTCTGTTGTAACTTATGTAGATATATGGCTTAAATATAGTTCCTAAGAAGCTTCTAATAAATTATACAAATTAAAAGGATTCTTTTTCTGATTAAAAAGCCTCCTTGTGTTTTGGTTTTTAATTTGGCTTTAAGTGAAATATTTCTTAGTTGGGGGAATGACTCCACCTTAGGCTGATGGGATTTGGATTGTTTGGGGGCTCAAAGGATCCAAAATTAACCAGAGGGGCTGGGCCCAGAGTCCTCCTCCCATGGGAAGAAGGAGTTTTGCTCTGCCTCGGAATTGCGTGGAACCAAACCTTGAACAGCCCTGGGACTCAGCAACAGAGAGGAGAAAAGCTAAACTACTTCATGAAGGAAAGGGAGGGAAGCGAGGAAGAGAAAGAAACTGGGGGACTCCTTTCCAGAGACAGGCTTCTGTTTTCAGAAACCTCAGAAGTACCTACTGTGGTCTTATACAGTTGAGTCAACATTTTAAAAGTCGGCTGGGACATCCATTTTAAAATAATCCTGAAGGAGCTATCATTTTCACTGAAAAGGGATCGTCCCTGTAGATGTGAACACCATATCTGTATTTCAGTTCAGCGTCCTGTCTCAGTTAGAATTCCAAGATCTGGTTTGAGATTGTTTTGGACAGTTAGAAAGCCAGGTTTCGTTTCTGTTCTAAAACAGGGACTTTCACGCAGTGAGTAACCAGGGGTGTATGTACACCTGGCTTCTCAAGGCTTCTGCAGCCTCCGGAGTTGTGGCTTGCGAACACCCCTGGCAGGACTTTGGCAGCTGGGATTTCTCTCTTTGTTTCAGATTTCCATTCTGGGCTCCCAACTCTTTAGAGTAATGAATCTTTCTCCTGTTCCTAATTCTGCACCTCTCCCCACCCCACCCCCACCCCCAGCAAAAAAAACAGTACCATTTTTGACCACTTTTCCTACCACTAATTTCTTAGTCTCTCTGGTACCCAGATCTGTGTATTAGATTTGTAATGGGGAAGGGGGTGAGGAGGGGGGGGGGGAAGGTAACGGTGGTTGTTGCAGAGAAATCATAGTGGACTGTTGCCCCATCCTAAAGTCACTCCTGAGAAATCTACCTAGGAAAAGATGTCCCTCCCCACACTTCTCTCTAGTCCTGTCCTGAAAGTGATTGTGGGAGATGGGGGGGTGGGGAACGGGACAGAAGGGGGTTGGACTCAGATTTGTCACGTACTCACTTCTTAACTAGAATTTCAACTTTCTCTTTTCCTTTCCTGCCTCTCCTTATCTTCTCCTTTGGTTTCATCTCACATTCCTCTCAATCTGTGCTTCTTTCCCTCCCACCTCCTCTCAATTCTCACCCCATCCCAAACTTATAAGGGACAGTCCTTGCCCGCCCTGGAGACTTGTTCTGCATCAGTGATATTCTCTGTTGATTTCCTGGGGGCTCCTTGGAGGCCTCATCTGGCCTCTGAGGTGGAGTTTTCAACAGTTTTCAGAATCCAGAACACCGCGTCTCAGACTTTTGGCTAAGATCAAGTTCAGAAGAGACTCAGAGTTTCTGAGGGTAGTTGGTTGATCTAGAGAGTGTGCTGCGGCTGGGGTGGCGGTGGGGGGACTCAGCAAGCCTCACGTTTTGGAAAACAAACTAAGCAAAATGTAAAGATTGATACTTGTATTGGAATGGGCAGTAGTGGTTCCAGAACAGGGTGTGTCTGTGGCTGGGTCATCTAGCTCAGGCCAGTGCCTGACAGAGGAAATGCTTGGCTCTAAGCTGCCAACTCCATGGAAGTGGGAACTTTGCTCAAACAGGTTTCTGCTCAGCACGAGCCTGGTCAAGATGGACAGGGCTGTCCCCCACATTAGCTTCCACCTGCCCACCCACCCATTCTAAGCTAGAGCAGGGCCCTGAGGGTCACAATTTTAGTGGGTTGTAGTACCCTGGGTCTTATCACTCTTGCACTAGATGGAGTTTCTCTCAAAGACATTCTTCTCCCTGCTGTCTAGAACCGGCTTAGTTTGAAGTCTGTTTACTTGTCCCGGGGAAAGGTGATTTCAGCCGGGTCTTCGGATGGAACGAAACAAACATGGCCTTGAGCTCGTCTCTCCACCAATCGAGCGGGGTCTGCCAGCTCCCGCTCCTAGGGGAGAGATTACTGGAGCTGTGGGAAGCGGTCCTGCAACGCAATCTGAAGCTTCTATAGAGGGAAATAGGCACACGCTGGAGTCAGCAAGAGACCGTAGCCGGGGGACATCCTCGCACCCCCACACACCAGCCATTCCCTGGGAAACCCATCTTCGTCTTCTCCCAGACTAGAACCCCCCCTAGGACCTCCAACGTTTCTGGTCGGGGTCAGTTCTGGCCCTCGGGAGCAGAAGTCAGTCTGCTGAGGATGCTCCCAGCACCGAAGCACCTGGAAGAGTCAGAAGCTTCCCCATGTGCGGGGGCAGCGCTTCTTGCCCGGAGATCCGGAAGAAAATGAGCGCCCCCGCCTAAGCACCCCACCTATCTCTAGGCCCGGATGGCTGCGGAGACTGGGGGATATTTTGCAGACGGCATCCCCCCTTCCTCGTCTTCCCCACCCCCACCCAGCCTTGTAAACACGAGGACTTTCTCGAGAGCCCTGGAGAGCCGCTCTAGTGGCTTCGGGGCCTGAAACCCCAGGCTTGGCTTGTTTGATGTTTAGCATCCCAAAGCGGCTCCCCACCCCCGCCCCAGCCTGGGAACCCCGAGCCTTGGGTCGGGGAGGCAGGAACGCAGCTTCTCAGCTGGCCAGGCCAGGGACTGGACCGGGCGCAGGTCAGGCGACAAGCGTCGGACAGAGCAGGGGAGAAGAAAAGCCTGGGCTCATGCTCTGAGCAGGGGAGAAGAAAGCCTGGCTGCCGTTGCCCCCCCCCCACCCCACCCCGACACAAGCGAGTACAGCTGGAGTCTTCAAGGCCCTGAGGCTGGACCGCCTCAGCATCCGGGCAGCGGCTCCCGGGTAGGGGATAGGCGCTAGCCTGGGGGGAAGTATGTGGGGGCCCCGCGAGTGAAATCAGAGGCTGGCGGGAGCCGCCTCTGGAAGCAGCGCTTCCTCCTGGAGGCGGGGGAGGCCCGCGCGCTCCAGCCTGAGGGCCTTGCAGGAGTCAGTTCTCCCCACAGCTAAGAGCTTGGCCTTTCAAAGGGAAGGATCAGCTCGTGAGCCTTCGAAGGGATTCCAAACAATCCGCCCGAGTCAGGCTTTGGCCTAGGTCTGCATCCAGGTCTCCGTTCTTGAGAACCTAGAGAAGACACTCAGACTTCAGAGGCCGTACACTCTCCGAGCGCGCTCACCGGTTGTGGGTGTCGGCGAGGGGTTATCTGCAGGCGCAAGTGCACAAAAGGTAGCGTGAGTCTCTACCCGGGCGACCCAAGATAAGAGGAAATGAGAGCGAGGTGTCCTGACTTCCAACTCATTAGGGACCAGGTAAGGTCAATGCTTTCTCTATTATGTCTTTATCTTAAAAGCGGGTCAATTTAAGATAAGGGGGGGGGAGCAGATCTATGTGAACCGTGCTGATAAAGACTGACCCCTTTGCTGAGCTAAAAGCAAACTAGGCAGACATCCATGGTCTATAAACAAGAGAGTTGGGAGAAGCAGCCTGGAATTCTGACCGAGTTTCCCTAGACATTGCTCCTTGCCGCCCGGGGGTACTCCCCACCCCAACTACTAGAAGGGGGAAGCGGAGCCAGCCGGTGATAATATTTGGGGAGAACTAGAAAGCCTGTCGGGAAATGTGAATCTCAGATGATTTGGTTCTTAGGCATGGCTTGCTGGCCTGTTTTGTTTCAAATGCGGCTTTCTTTAGAACTGAAGGAAAGTAAGCATTGGAAGGGATGAGGTGGAATGCTTTCCTTGCTCAACAAGATCCCTGTTAGGAAATGCTGGGCACAGTTTTCCACCCGCCCTTCTCCCTTCTAGGCGGATGTGTTGGCAGTTGTGCAAGTGTGTTCCTGGAGCTCCAAATCAAACTTTGTGGGACCCAGTTTGGGCTTCCTGCCTTAACTTGGAGCATGGAAGTTTCTAGGGACTTTTTGATCAGCATACTCTGGAAAGAAAGTCTTTCCCTCAACCCACCTCTCTGGAAAGTTTGTCCACCCAGGCGGCTGGAAGAATTGGGAGTAGAGGGAAGGATATGTCTGATTCACCCAGTTTATCCTCCCTCAGGTAGTTGTGTTTCTGAACTTTCCTTAGTGATTCATAAAGAAACCAGGAGAAACAGATTCAGCAACTTGACAGCAGAGCTTCTGCCTCATCTGAACCCATAGATGAAAATGTCTGACTGTATTTCTCTCTGATAGTGACCTAATAGTCCTACTTGGAGGAGTTAAATCCAAGCCAATGCCTCTCATTTGATAATGTTTTCCATTTGGCCCCTGCTTCCTATTTATTGTCTTTGTTACCTATGAGTTGTAACTAAATTTTGAAAGGGTGAGATTTAAATTCATTTGTCTCCTTGCTTTCCCTTTTTTAATTATTTGCAGGACACCACAATATAAATCGAGTACTGTTGGTGCTCAGCTTGAAATGGAAATAAACATAAATATTGCAGGCAAAAGACCTTGTTAAAGAGAACTCTTTGCTCTATACTAGTCTCATCTGATTCTGCCTACTTTGTATGTAGATTTAAGTGGTTGTGTACAGACATCTGACTTTGTGTGTGTGTGTGTGTGTGTGTGTGTGTGTGTGGAGAAAGAAAGAGAGAGAAACATGTATCTAATGCTTTTAGGGATATGCAAAAAGAAAAACATTTTCTAGAAGATCTTGCAGAATGTATTATGTGCAAATTTAGTTGAATGCATTTATTACCTCAATTGAAGTCACATAAAACCAAGTTTCCCTTAAAATCAAATAAAAAAAACCTTTCCTCACTTTTTCTCACTTGAAGTGGAGATGTTAATTTGTTTTCATGTGAAAGTCTGGAGACCTAATTGTTTGGTGGAATTACTAAAGTTTGTTTGTAAGGAAAATGAACTTGATGTCTGAGACATAAAGTTGTAAATGGGACTTTTGGAAACAATCTATAACAAAAATTGTCATCATTTCCCACACATGATCCAGCTAACAAAACCAAATAGAAACATTTCTGTTTCCCATTTGCTGTAAATGTTCCCCTTTATCCTGTCCTTCATAGAGTAGTGCAAATAATAGGGCTGCTCTGAATGCAGTCCACAGCAAGAAAAAGTCAAACTTTTCCTCCCTCCCCACCTCCATTTCCTACACTTTGGGGAATCCTGTCCTTGATCACTAGAAGGGATTGTCAACAATTCCTTGCTAGCAATGTGTTAAACATTTCATTTCTAGGGGGGTTGGTGATTGTTGATAATGTCATTTCTACAAAAGCAAAGATGTCAGGCCATGAAAAGTGTCCTTGGATACCCTTCCCTTGTCACTAATCCCTGGAGTCACTTTGTGGAAAAGCTCTCAGAATAGTATGACTTCCAGCTTCCCTGACATTTCCCTCTCAATGTTGCTGCATGAAGGTGTCCAAAGCTCTAGGAAAACAAGGGTTTATTTAGTCCGTGTGCAACCGATTTACCTGATCTCCGACACACAGGCGGCTGAATGCGCTAGCGGGCACATGTAAACCTAGGAATTACCGTAATGACATGAAGAGGATAGAGGGCTGGTTCTTCTGAACTGGTTGTTCGCTTCTGCTCTAACCCAGAAGACTAGGTCGACAGTTTAACTTATCTGGCTTTACCTGTATATAAAGCTAACCCCGCACAGTTAGGGTCTCTGTAAGATGCACCCCCCCCCCCCATAGCACCAGGTTTCTAAACAAACTTGCAGTGACAGGCTTTTTCAGAGAAGACTGAAGCCATAGAGGATTAAATCTCCTCCCCCGCCTGGCCACTCAATGGAGCCTTGAGGTCTGCAAGACCTGGGTGGGGACTGGGGGGGGGGGGGGAGATTGAGCAGGGCAATGAGGGCTTCTTCCTTTTTTCTGAGTGTGCTTCAGAAAGAACCACAACCCTCGCATCACTGGCCAGCGCGGAGCATACCTCCCCACCTCTAGTCAGGGCAGATAGAATGTATAGTTAGTTCATTACTACCCATCAACCAGCAGTATTACCTGAAATGTAACCACTCTCTGGCAGGATTGCTGAGGCTGAGAGCAAAAGTTCTAAACTTTGACCGGGCATGGTGGCGAGTACCTGTAAGCGGCAGCCTAGGAAGCCACGACGGGAACCAGGATTCTCGGTTCGAGTCCCACCCGGGGCAACACAGCGAGACTTAGTGCCCCAAAAATAGCTGGGCGGGGGCTTGTTCCTGTAATCCCAGCTACCTGGGAAGCTGAGGCTGGGGGTTGCTTGAGTCCGTGCTACCCTGGGCAAAAATAGAAAGACCTAGTCTCGGGAAAAAAAAAAAGTTCTAAACTTTGGATGTGCTAAAAAGTATCATATCCACAGCTTTCACAGCAGGTAAATTCAGAGAATATCTGCACTCAGTGGCTTCATACTGAAATCAAATGGCAGGGAAACAGTTGGAAATTATTTTTAAAAACTCAGACCACCCAACTAATGGGTGGGTGTAAAGGGAGAATCTTTGAGATCTAAGTAAGCATAAAACATGCATATAGAACAGTTGCCATTAACCATCCTGTAAGAATTGTTTTCTAACGGCAATGCCACACCAAAATTAATTGTTGAAAATTCTCAACAAGACTTAATACTTAGGTTCTGTTCACTGGGTGTTTGTGGAAGCTGGGTTTGGGTGTGTGTGGTTTTTCTCTATAGGGCAAGAAAAGAAAAGAAATGAAAGAGGATTGAGGAGAAGAACTGTGCCTGATGAATGTGTGGGTTTCTGCTAGTGTTTGTTGGCAGCTGACTGTCCTGGTTCTAGCTGGTTTGGGGCTCAAAGTGCTGGGCAGGTGGATAAGTGTGTGGTGTGTGGCATATAAGGGGCATGTAGCGGGGAGGTGAGGGAAACTGGGAGGTAGTGTGTGTGCCTCGTTTCTAAGTGTTGGACCGGTGACACAATGGCAACATAATTATCTAGCTGCAACACGCTCAAATGGCAAAAAGTTGCAAAATAGATAGACCTCCGGGAGAAGAGAGCGAGCTGGTTACAGAGGTCTGCAGCCATCATCCTTTTTTCAATACATTTTAAACAAGAGGATCTAGGGAGTGATTCCGATTCAATACACATAATCAGTTTGCAAGTCTTATTTCCATTTGAAAACAGGGCCATTTGCAATCATAAGAGCCGGACACGCTGAAAGATACAGAGAGCTTTCCGAGCAGATGATGGGTGACAGAATCTGCAGGCAAGCGCTAAATATTTTCTTCTAGCCTCAGACCTTAGGCGCCAGTGTTTAGTCTCGATGTATTTTAAATCAAATATTCCTGTTGCATATATAACCTAATTGCTTAGAAAATCGAGACTCCATTGGGGGGTGGGCACAGAAAAAAGGTGAGCGAAAGACCTTGTTTGCGCTTCCCCCTCGGTGCTGATTAAGTCATCTAGTGAAAAGTACACGGGTAAGAGATTTAATGGGGAATCAAGTTTGTTTTCGAAGGAAGGGCCGAAGTGGTTCAGCTCTAAAATTCGCAAGCCGCTGCGTGGCCCTCCCCGCGTGTGGCGGGAGCCCGCGGGGCGTCCGGGAAGCCCCGGCACACAGCCGCGAGGACCAAAAGCCAGCGGGCGGCTCCAGCCAGCTCGCAGCTGCATCCTCCCAGACTTGAAGGACCCTCGCGGCCTCGCGGTTTCAGATTGGCTGTCAGGGAGCTCAGCTAGAAGGGTGAGCACTTGGAAAGTTTTGGTTTCTAGGACCTAGAGAGGCAAGCAGCAATCTACATGTTCCTTCCGCTTCCTGCCGGCGGCACCCCCAAGTTCTCCTCCCCAACCCACGTCCAAGGCCTCACCCCGCCCACCCTAGGCTTTGGCTCCAAAGCCCAGCCCACTGCCTCGTTCGCGCGCCCGAACCTCTTCGGCTCCGCGCCGTCTGCGGACTTCGCTAACCCCTTCTGGATACTCTATCTAGAAGTTCGGGCTGCCCCATGAATTTGACTCGAAGATATATAGATATCAGTTCATTGGGATCATGAAGGTGATCCAAACCCTAACCGGAAAGGGTCTTTTAAAACAATCTTTCCTTGAACAAATGCACAAAATGCTGGTGTAACCCTGATGAATTTTTCCTAAGGAAAAGAGAGAGTGTGTCTTTGCCCAGGTACCAGCATCTAACGAACTTTGTAGTTGGCTGAAACTTATTGCTGATTCCATTTTTATTTCAAAAGGTTATTTTATGAACCTCAAGTTGGTGTCTCCTAGGAAGGCGTGGTGGTTTTAGACGTCTTTGCAAATTCCCCTCTGGGAAGATATCAGCAGGAGCAACAGAAGAGAGGCGGAGATCAGCGCAGTTCCTGCTGGCTTGCTCAATTTTCTGGGAAACTCATCTTAAAAACCACGGTGTACTTTCCAACAGATCTTAAATTATAGGGACCACCAAGATCTAAGATATTCTCCACACAGTCACCCTAGCTTATAAACTCTCTAGAGGCCGTTCCCCCCCCCCATCCCCAACCCATTCTATGGGTAAGCAAAAGTGATAAGGGCCACTAATCCACCTTGGGAAGAGGGGGAAGGTCAGGAGTCCCACAATGGAGACTCTCCAGTCCCTCTATTTCTGCAGAGAGGCAGATGGAATGCTTACAATTGACTGGAAGCAAGGGTGAGGCTGGGACCCAATCTGCTAGCTTGCAGGGAGTAAGTTCACCCCCCAGAAGATGACCCCAGCCTAAGCTAAACTTGGAAAACAGGGAGAGTTCCAGGGCATGCCTTCCCAAAGTCAACAGAAGTCAGAGCAGTCTTTCCGGGCAAGGGCAAGAAGTTTCAGGGTCCAGTAGAGATGAGGTGGTTACAGCACTCTTACCAGGAGTGACAGTTGAATTGTGTTGATTCTGTCCCTCCCTCTAGGGACCCAGGTTCAGGACGTTGGCCCAAGTCTTCAGAAGCATTCCCAGCTAGGGAATAGACACCTTAACTTGCCTTTTTCAAGGAGCCCTCTAGCCCTGCTCCCCAAAGCAGATGTGGAAGACACTCATTAGGAACCAAAGATCAACGGCAGGAGTCTCTTACTCTTGTTAAAACCTGATGTCACTTTAATAGTTCCTTTTCATCTGTTTTCTCATTTTCCAGTTCTGCATTTTCAATTGTTCTGTTTTTATTTGCTTTCCTGTGCAATCGCAACCTCACAGCTGCAGTCTTCCTTCCCAGACAATTCTGTCTCCTTTTCCTAATGTCAGTTACTAGAGGGAAAAGAGGGAAAAGTGCTGGGCCACAAAGAATGAGAGTCAGTAAGGCCCATATGGAAGACCACTTGGAGAGTAAGAAGACCAGAGAGTCACCAAGGTCAGTCTCTCAGTGGGCTGGAGAGAAAAAAAAATGACAGAGGCAAAGAGAAGCAGCAGCGCAGAGAAATTCAATTACTGTCCTTAGATGGGAAGGAAGGAATACAGCCTCGACCGAAAGCATGCCCCCTGGCCTGGACAGGCAGAGAATGGCTTGAGGAGGAAGCCGATGTGTATACATAGTGTGGTCTGTCTGTGAATTGAGAGGCAAGTTTAGCAACCCCTTCCGTACCTCCTGCCAGACCTTAAGAATAGCTGCTTTCTTGCAAGAGCAAATCAAAGGGCTGGGGAACTAAGGAAGCAGAAACTGAAGTTCGCTTTCCAAACTCCAGCCTGCTAAGGCTGCCTGGCCAGCTCTGGGCTGTGCACCCTGGGGAGAAAGAAATTCTGGGCAACCAGAAGGCAGAGGGCAAAACCCCCGGAAGAAGGAAGAGTGGCTTGTGGAAATGCACAAAAAATCCTTTCTTTTGCACAAATACTCCCTGAAAACGGCAAAGGGACGTTTTAAAAGGGGGGAAGCCTCGCGGTCTTTTCCGACGCTGACTTTTGAACAGCGCCCCCTTCCGTCCCCGTGAGCGCGGCCTCGAAGGAGCGCCACGTGGAGGGAGCCCCCCAGCTGCTCCGGAAAATGGCGGGGCGATTTCGCCCGGGCGCGGATCCCAGACCACTCTGCACCCTCACCTTTGGGTCCTAACAGAGGCGAGTCCCATGAGGGCGCCACAGCCGGGCGGTGTTCTCCAGGGGGCGGGGGGCGTCTCCCCTAGTGGCCCCTACCCCGAGCCGGGCGGACTCGTCTCACCCTTCCCTGCGCCGCAGGGTTTCCCCCGGACTTCGGCAGCTCCTCGCCCCGCGACCGAGGCGCGGGAAGAGGCCGGCGACCTCCCGGCTCTGCAGGCGGAGGGGAGAAGGGAAGCCTCCCTCCACACAACTTTCCGGGTCCGGACACCGCTAGCCCCCACCCCAGCCCCCACCCCAGCCCCCGCCCAGCCCGCTGGGGAGCTTCTCCAGGGACCTTCCTTGTTTTTCAAGGGTCTCTCACCCCCACCCCCCACTGCGCTGTGCTTCAGCTGCAGCGCATTAACCCTTCCAACGCCTCGGCCTGACAGGAACTGTGCGGGCGAGGATCCGATTTGGCTGGGGGCCGCAGAAGTGCACGTGTTGACGCTCCGGGCCAGGGAGGCCCGGCTCCCTCCCCACGGACCCCGGGGCGGCGGCCAGCTCCGAGGGAGGGACGGCCGCTGGCGGGCGCTGGGGGGGTGGCCTCCCGGGCTTCCCGCGGTGGGCGCCCGTCGCTCCGCCCCAGCGCCGAGAGGCCGCCTGCACCCCGAGCCCCCACACGGTGGCGGTTCCACGGTCGGGGCTTTTCCCGGGAGGGACCCGGCGCCACCGCCCCGAGTCGGGGTCGCCAGTTGCAGACGCCGGAGTCCTCCCTCTTGCCCCCGGCGAGCGCGCCCTTCCTCCCTCCCGCCTTAATAGTCTTCGATAATTTCGGAGGCAAAGATCTCCAACTTTTGGGGGGGAATTTGTTTCGTCTTTCCTCAATTCAGAAACGGAGTCTTCCAAAGTCTTGATGTGTGTGTTTATTTTTCTCCAGCATTCAAATGAATGCGAAGCCACGGATCGAAGCCCACCGCTCGTTGGGGGTTAGCTTCTCCCGATATTTCACACGGAAAACAAAACTGGGTCCCCCTTATTTGTACTTGTCCTTAACCTTTGCGGCAACTGCTGTAGATAAGGCTCTGTCCATTCTCTAATAGATTTTACCAGGGGCTGGTGACAGAGAACTGATTTCTTTTCTATTAGGGTTTAGCACATCTTTGTTGAAGGCCTGTAGAATGACCAGGGATTAGATTTGCATCTCTTAGACGCCCTGTGTGGTCTTTGTGCGAAGCTTGTAACTGTTAAAAATGACTTGTTAGGAAGCGTGTGGGCTCTCATCGCTCTCCTTTTGACAGAATGATTGTGAAATTCAGATTGGCCCTGTAGGATTTAGCCCGTAGATTCCACCTGAACCCTAAGCAATTAGACCCTAATCTCACTGCAATCATATTTGAGTTAGGATTTGTTGCACTTTGTTTACTTCAATTAAAAGGAGGGAATATTTTTTCCCCCAGCGTTTAAAGTGAAATTTCTAAGCGTAGAACCTTAGGACTTCTTGGAAACTGTTTTGGTGAGGTTGAGGATTTCTTTTCTGTCTGATTTTCTCCTCGTCCTCCTTTCCGCCCTTCCCCCCATTTACATAAGTCTGCTTTCTTCCCGGGTCGCTCGCTAATGCGGGGGCGTCTTCTCTGGAGCTGAATTGAGATCGCCTGGAAAGAACCGCCTGGAGATAACTGCCAGCTGCGAGCGGCGCCCCAAACTCCAGGCGTCTCCCACTCTGCGACGCGGCGCCGAGCTTGCCCACCCTCGCCGGTGCGCGGCTGCTCCCCGCGTGGGCTGCGGGCCGTGGGCGCGTCCCGCGTCTCGCTTGCTGCCGCCGAGCGGACGCTTCTGAGCAGCGTGACACGCCTGCGCGCTCCCACTGCGGGCGCGGCTGGGCAGGGCGACCTTCGCGTGGGTCCCGGCGCTGCCCGCAGGGGCCCGCCGAGGCCTCGACGTGGGCTGAGCTTCGGCGGGCGGCCTGCGCCCCTCAACGTCCGCGCCAGGAGGCGGGGTAGATGGGCTCACCGCGGCCGAGACATCCTGTGCGCCGGCTGTGGGCTCGGACCGCCTGGCTCTGGAGGCCTTCCAGGCCCGCAGCGGCCCGGGCCGGCCTCTGGACGCTCCTCGCCAGGCCCCAGCGGCCCAGAGCAGGCCTCTGGGCGCTGCCGCCTGCCAGGCTCGGAGGGCCGCTCGCCCAGGTCGTCAGGACCTCCGCAGGTCTCAGGATTTTCAGCCCCAGTGCAGTTCACAAGGTCGCCTGCAATCAACTCAGAGCTCCTTAGTACTAGTTCTTGGTCTGGGCTGAGTTCATCATCTTCGTTTATCTGGCGCGACTTGCTCACTTTCATTTCCCCAGAACATCTCCTCATTTAGGAAACACACGACAGTGACAAAGGTCTTCGGACTTTTTCCATTTTGATTCATGGCTCCTCGTGGCTTTGATTCGGTTCCCTCGATGACGGCTTCACCTCTCAGCGCTAACCTGCCAGGCAACGTAGGACGCAAACGGGCGCAGTTTTCTGGCACAGAGGACACCAATATCATTTATTTGAGGCGGAGGAGATGCCACTTTTTAAACTTCCCTAGAAACTTTCTCCTAACAAGTACTCTCGTTGTCACTGGTCGCAGAGAGACGTTGAAAATGTTTTTTTGCGTCAGATTCCGCAAGAATGAAGGAAAGCCAGTCCACAGATTGTCTCTGCCTTTCGAACCGAAACATTTAAACTCAGAAGAAAGTACTTTGTTGACACTGAGTTCCATACAAATGTAGAGTGCTAGCTGGTTTAAGCAGGTGATGCTCCCAATATTTTTCTGGGGTGGAGTCTGTTTTAAACAGACCCATCTCTTTGGACAGTTATAGCTAATTATTCGTAACTTTACTGGAATTCTCGAGAATCCAAGGGAATAAATGCAGGAATACTCTGTCCTTCCTTTGGGGCTGGGGGAGTCAGCGGGAATGTTGGTTTTAGGGGAATGGAGAAGAGGAAACAAAGTTGTGGCACTCTATTTGAGAGCTACCAGGAGAAGTCTTGATCTGTGGTTTGAAAATCCCTGCCTTAAATCAATCCTGTGTGCAGTTTAGTGCAGTTTTTCATTTGTGAATAGGAACTCTTATCAAAACCCTAGTGTGACCATGACAATTGGATAATCACACACAAGGCATCTTTGCTAATGGAGAGATTGTGTAAATATGTTTCTAGTGAATACACAGATAACAGTCACAGTGGAAGGGTCAGGTGCCACAAATCATAGATTACTCTGCCAAGGGTTGCCAGCTATCTGAGGCTTGGAAGGACATTAACTGCCTTTGCATTCTCAGAATACGCTCCTCAGTTCGTGGTGATTTCACTTACTTGACCCTACTTCTTTTATTAAAAAGCTGGCAGGCACAATTAAGGGCAAGCAGGTTGGCTACCTATCCTTCTGGCAGCTCTCCAATATTCCCATTTAGCTGCCAGGAGACAAGGAGAGGAGTGAGTCAGTCATGCATCCTGCAGTATCATCTAGAAGGTACCAGCAAAACCTCAGTGACTGCAGGCAGGTCCACCATCAGCCCCTTTTCCACTTCATATATATAATAAGTCACTCTGAGGGAATTCACTGGTAGGAAGGACAGGGAGAAGAAATGACTTGGTACAGGAGCACTCAGGCAGGTTCTTTGGAAAGTAAGTTGTGAGTGCATTATTTGATAGTCCCAGTTTGAAACTACTATAAATAGAAATAGGATTCTTGTTACTACCTGGGAACAAAAATCAGAAAAAAAGCATCACTTATCTGATAGTAGTGGGGGGAAAGACCAAGAACTTTTAATAAAATGCGGAGGGTTGTCACTTCTTGTCAATAGAATAAACATCTGGCTTATTGCATTTGTTTTAATACTTAAGTTCTTGCTGCCTTGATGAGATTTAGGCACTCAATTTTCAGAGAGATGTAAAGTCGAAATTATATAGTAATAGTTTTTTTTTTTTTCCTACCTTGCACTGAAATAAGCAGGTAATTTGTAAAAGAAAAACACCCTCTTCTCTAATACTAGCATTCTTTCCTTGAGGTTGTAAAAGCTAGTAGTATAAGAGAAAAGAATCGCGAGTGTGAAACAAGACTTCCTGGGTTTTCTTTGCCGGTAGGATAGGCCTTTTCTCAATTCTCCATCAGAAGTGGTTTGAGAAGCCAGAAAGAGCTATTATGATTAAAGATAAAGCTATAACTTTTCCTAGCAGGCACCATGAAAAATAGACTGACTGGATCAGTGACGCTGTCTTTAGAGGTCTGCTTGTGCAAGATGCCTTACTTTTTGAACAGAAAGTACAATTCATTGACATGTGAGTGTTCAGGAAGGCTGACAAAGTATATTTTTAGAAGAATATTATATTTTCTAATATGTCAGGACGTCTCTAGATGTGAGATTAAAAGAAAACTAATTTAAGTTTTTTCAAAATTAGACTATCATTACATTAGTGTATTCTTAAAAAATGAAGATAGACATTACTCATCTACATTACCAAAAGGGAAAAATATTTAAAAACCAGATGACAGATTTGTGCCTTGTAATTTAAACAATACTGAATGGTGAACAATCTTCTAAGTTCATTTAAGCAAGAATGGGAGAGAAGCTCTATGAAAGTGAATAAAAAGAGATCTTATTGTACAAATATGCCTAACCCCCAATTTTATTAGCTTATAATGCAAATCATTACTTGCTCTTGTCACAAGAGCCATTTTTATATAATGGATTCATTTCACACCATCAAGAAAACCAAAGTCTATATCTTTTTATAAGTTTATAAAAAACTTTCTAATAACCCCACTCAAGATATGGATACATTTTTTGTTACTCATTAAGTTACAAAGTTAGAATTTATGCTGATTAACATTTTCCATCTTGACTAACACTTCCTGCTAGAGAAGGTTTTTTCTTTTTGAGAGAGAGAACAGATAGAATGAGAACAGAAGGTAATTCCAAGCCTATCTGATTTGATAATGGCCACATTTCACATTCTTACATTCAGAATTGTAAACAGCCATATATATATATATATATACATATATATATATAATATATATATAATATATTCTTTTTTTTTTTAGACTAAGTCTCCCTGTTTTTACCTATGGAACCGCAGACTCACATTGCCCGGGGTACCCATGAACTCAAGCAATCCTCAGCCTCAGCTTCCCAGGTAGCTGGGATTACAAGTGCATGCCACCATGTCCAGCTATTTTTTTTGTAACTAGGTCTGTCTCCTCCCTACATTGCCCCTAGTGGGACTCAAATGGCAGTCTCTGGTCCCTGCCGCTGCTTCCTAGGCTGTTGCTTACAGGCATGCGCCACTATGCCTGGCCTCTTTTCCCCCCTTTTGTATATTGCTGTTAGTCAAATCCTAGTGCCTGGCACATAGTAGTTGCTCAATTGTAATTGTTGAATGGATTGAATTATGAAATATTTTTAAATACTTACCTTTTTGTAATTTTTTTTGATATGCAAAAGGTAAAGATAAGGGAGCATTATTAGTATTTTCCCATTTGAACGAAAACTGGTAAAATTCTGATTGAGTTTAACTCAAAATAACAAGACAAGAGTTCCCATTCTATGCAAGTGAGCAATAGAACAAACTTGTGATCACATTTCCTTTCCTAATCAAATGAAAACTGTTTGAGGTAGTGCTCTAACCTTTAAAACAAACAGCCCCCCAGAGCTTAAATAAAGCCTAAATATTAATGACTTGGGAAATTCTTATTCTCTTTTTACATTCCAGACTTAAACTTTTTATAGCCTACCCACAATTTAAGACCTTTAAAACTCTAAATGTGAACTGACCAGTGTGGTTTCACTTACTACACTGGAATTTTAAAACTCAGGTTATTAGTTAAAGGTAATACTACATATGGAGTGGAAGATAGTCCAGTGCCCAAGTGGAATCTGTTATACAGGAGCAATATCTACTTTTACTGTGTTCATGATTTCTAGTTCTTTGTGAACCCCCTCATATTTCAGTAGTGACTGCATCTTTAGATAACAAAGAAAAGGAGTTAGGAGAATCAAATGATTGGGTAATGTTAGACTTGGGCTGCCCAGACCATGACTGGAGTCTCTCTTCATTGATTTAGGATCTGCATTAAGATGACATCCATGTTAAAGGAAGAATATACTCCCAAATCCTTCTCTAATTTGAAATTATTTTGTTACTGAACATGAGAATATTGTTTTTCCTAGGAATGTGTGTTTGCATGTCGAGGATGTCCTGGCTTTAGGTGAGTAGGTTTCCTAGAAAACATCTATCTGGGCAATATTTGCACAGCAAGATGGGGAAGAACAGGAGTCAAACAACAGCAGAACTCCCCAAAAGTTTTAATGTCAAATCAAACTCCACTGGTGTAAACCTCAAAATTCTCTTTTAAAACACCCAGTTGGCATGAAAATACTGTTGTCACTTCCTGTAAGTATTTAAACATATAGTTGTAGTTTTAGCAGGTTGTGGGTAATCCTTTGATTTGTGCTCCTAATAAGAGATGAAGCATCACAAAGAAATGTCTTTTACCAATGTCTGGAATGATGGTGACCCACTGTTTACCAAATAATGTTCCTCTTCAGTCACATGTGGATCAGAAATAATATTCTGCCACCAACTCCTTACCAGAATCAGTTCCCTATAGTGAGAGAGTCATTTAAACATTGTGCATAGACAAATAGGGAGAAACCAAAAACGGAAGTTGATACAAATATTTTGTTGTTAATGTGATTCAGTTTTCACATTATCCAGGAGAACCAGGGATTCTTAAGTCTTAAATATTGTCTAATAAGAAAAAATAAGGTTGCTTGCCCACTGATTAATTTACTATTATTATTCATTATTCACTAAGAGCTTAAACCAGGCAGTGTATTAGGCTTGGATTAAAGACTTTTTCTCTGGCTTCACAGACAGTGTACTGGGGAAGACAGACATGTAAATAGACAATTAGAGTTCAGTGCAATGAGTGAAATAATGTGAGGTCTATTCAAAATGCAGCGAGATCACAGGGGAAGAAGCATCTGTTTGGCAGAGGGAAAGAAGGTAATGCTTGATTTCACTTTTGAAAAAGGAGCAAAATTTTATCAGGTATTCCAGATGGTGGAAATATGTGCAGACCCAGGGGCAAATAAAAAGCATATTCCACGAATCATATCTAGCATGTATTGCCAGAACACTAAGTGTAAGGAGAGTGTTGGGAATAAAATTGAAGGAGTGGTATGGATTAAACATTTTGAATGTCAGACTGAAATGTGCAGATTTAAATTATAGCAACCACTGAAAAAAATTGAACATAATCAGATATGAATTTTAGAAAGACCAGTGATCAGCAGACCAGAGAATGGTTTGGAAGTGGAGGCAAATTAATTGGCAGTGAGACTATATGGTAGTTATTTTTACAGTTTGATTTGATGTAAGAATGCTATGGAGAACTCCTTGCATTAAATAGATGCATATCCTGAAACCCTAGAAAGAATGAAAGCATAAAAAAAATTCCAGTGAGGCATTTTTTTAAAGGAAATTGTTGACATTAGGAAAAGATCACTGATTAATTTTGTATGTCCTGCACATACCCTATAGAATCAAGGGTGCCTTGCTCATTGATTTTACGTAACCGTATGACTGACATACACCAGAGTTGACATTTCCATTTTTTTTTTTTTTGTATTGAAAGACTGTGTAGTGTCAAGGAAAGAGTGTCCCAGGAGTCAAGAAACTTGGTTTTAATTTACCTTTACATCTTAGTCTTTGTAAGACCTTGGGGAAGTCATTTTACCTTTTGGGTTTCAGTCTCCACAGTAGTTAAGTGAGAGACACAGTGTAATTTATTTATAATGGCATTTAAAAAATACCACTCTATGATTTGCAATTTTGTTTGCAATTATTAATCTTTCTTAATGTTCATTTCTTATGTTTTTGCTCAGTTTTCATAGGAGCCAAAATCTTTGGAAGATAAGTTATTTAGAGCAAAATTTTGTTTTTATTTCATTGCACCTAATACATCTAATCTTTTTCCTGGAAAAAGGACATTAGTAGCTCTTTTGAAATTATAGACTTCTGCTATATGAGTCACATTTTATTCTCATGTGAACAGCAAGAGGACTATTTAATTATTTTCAGTGTCTAAGTGATTATAAATTAGCTGTAATTTTGGGGTTATGAATTTTCCTGTTCAAAATGATTGTTTCTTAGTTCAGATGAATATATATTCTCAGAAAGATAGTGTATGGATAAAATTGTGGCCCTTACAATTATAAAAACTGCTCTGTTTCTAATAACACTTTTGTTCTAATTCCACATTTCCTTGGAAACTTCCTGTTACTTAATGCTCTTTCTTTGTTTTTTTTTCTCCACTAAAGGACCTGTTTACATTAGTAATACATCTTCTAGAAAGCTCTGGGACTTTATAAACTTTATACCTACAAAACAGCACAGCACTGTTACTGTGCTTCAGAGACATGCAGAGGTCCCAGGGCAAATAAAAATGTTTTTAAGTGTATGACATGTGTGAAGTTAATGAAAATTCATGACTTCACTCAGGGCTGTTTGAACTTAAATCATCAGAAAAAGGTGAGTGCAAAGAATTTTATTTAATACTTTTAATTCTTGAATCCTTCCCATCCTTTGCTCATGGTCTCATGTTTTAACTCTGTTCTATTTAGTCATCTGATTACAAAAAAAAAAAATTAGCAGCATGCTCTAAATTGCTTTTCAGAGTTTCCTGCTTTAAACATCGCTCAGATGTATAACTTTTAAAGAGGAATTGAAATATGGTTTGAGATTGAGAATGTAATCACGTACTATAGAACATGCAAAATACATGTGAAAGACCACATGAGTGCTGTTAATTTAACTGATTATACTTTATGCTTTTGAAATATTTTCAAATTTATCTTTTAAAATTGAAAAGAAAATATTGCAGGAAAATTTTCCGAGATTAAAAAAGCCAAAATGCTGTGGATATTAAGATCAGCTGTTTTTAAGTAAAAATCCATTCAAAGCAAAATAAAAGGCATTGTGTAGTGTGTGCCGGCTAAAACTGAGAACACAAGAGCATTGCAGTTAATTAGAACCAATCAACAGGATGCTTTGCAACATTTCTCACATCAGTGCACCACCTGATCTTCATAATACAAATTTCCCACAGTCTTGATGCAAAAAGGAGTAGAAATAAATATTTGAGTCATTAAATATGGAATATATGTTTCAATTGCTCTCTCCACTAGTAATTTTTAGGTCATTGTTATGAAATAAGACCTTGAAAATCCCCAAATGTTCTATTTTGTGTTTTAGGGGGATTTTCTTACGTATTTTAATTTTATATGTGTTTGAACATGAGGAAATCAATTTTTGAAAATAAAATGTAGAATATGAATTTGGGTTATTGTATTTTTTGTGTACGGTTATGTACTTGTGAGAAATAACTGGGCATTTCCACTGTATCATGAATGATTAATTAGTATACTATAAATGATGAAGTACTACATTATAGCTATTTATAGGTTAAAAAATACTGAACTAAGTTCACTACATTAATATTTATATCCAATTTATCTTAAGAGAATATGAAAAATTTAGCACACATATTTCCACAATTCACTCAATGCTTAGTTTTACACAGAAGTTTTACTTTAGTTTCATTTATTCTATATCAGAAATTGTTCTACCAGGGCAAAAATACTGCTTTTGTTATATTTTCATGAAGTTCATCATGTGTTCATTATAAACATGTTTTCTTTTTCATTTCCCTCTATTTGTGTGTGTGTGTGTGTGTGTGTGTGTGAGAGAGAGAGAGAGAGAGAGAGAGAGAGAGAGAGAGGAAGAGGAGAGAGATTCTTTGTTATAGTTGTCTTCTCATATTAAAGGTAGAGCTCCCTCTGGGCCAGGAAGGTGCTTCAAAGCGGAGTGATAAGATGGCTTGTTAAAAATGTTTAACTGAATCAAGAGCATATACATCTTGATGATAGTTTTTAAGTTTCCCCCTCCCTCATAAAAGCTAATCTGTGAATATCTAGCAGGTGCCCTTTTTAGAGGCAAAAATAACCGTGGAACTGGTGCTATCAATAAGAGAATTGTCTTCTGAACAAGTCAATGATCCCTTCTCCTACATTAATAAAGTACAACTTCCTGACGGGAGCAATTTACCCCTCAGGTTGCGGGTCATCTCTTGCTGAAAGGAAACAAGCTTTACAAGAAAACAAATACAGTCTGTTTCTGACTGTTTTTTGTTTTTTGTTTGTTTGTTATGTTTTGTTTGTGGGCATTCTCCTTTCACATCACAGATATTTTTTTCTCATTCCCAAAAAAGCTTCCTGCTAAATATTTCTTTCTGAGTACTCATATTCCTGTAGAAAGGAAATAATAATTTCAAAGAACTGTCTTTTCTCTAGCACTAAACCTTTTCCTTTGTACTCTTCTCTGCACAAATTTGATCTACTTCACTGCAGGAGGGTGTCTCTTGGTTGGATTCTCTTTAGAAAATTTACTCTTTCTACTGCTTTAATAGAGACAAGTAGCTTTGATGACAAATACTTTCAAACACTCATCTTACAAATACAGAAAAGGTTATCTTAGGATGTGAAAATTTCCTTTTCTGACTATAATGCCTGTTAAATGCATAGTTCTATTTGTGTTCAAAATTTCAAAATCTGATACATTTTCTTCTCAGGACTGGAGCATTAGTTACAAATGTTCACTGCTCCAGTGAAAAGCAGTTCAAGAAATAATCTTCTGAAATATCTCTGCTGCATTTAGTTTAATTTCTAGAAATTGGATAGATAATGGTCTGAAATGCATATTAGAATAATTCTGCTTATCTCTAACACCATTATTTCTTAAAGCAAACAATTTAGATAGAAAAGTCATTTGATAAAAATAATTGGTAAGGGTGAAAGAGGACGCACATTCTTCTGCCAGATAATGATTCAGCAGCTACTCTAACCTTAGTGGTACCTCATTAGTTGCAATTCTTATCCAGCTTAAAGTCTTAAGAAAAAAGTTATATTTATATATTTCAAAAATACTATATTTTAAAGAAGTAAACAACTATAGGGAAAAGAAATAAAACCTCTAACAGGATTTACTTGCTGTTATTCAAGTCTTCAAATTTTTTCTTAGGGGACAGGAATGTTATATGTTTACTTTCAGGACAAAGGCACCCTTTAAAATGAGGAACTTAAAGAACATCTACAGGGAGATTTGTTTAATAAAACTAGGACAAACTTTAGATTGCAAAAATTATCTACTTCACAAAATTTGAAGAATCGCTAAAATTTAAGGAACTCTAGAACTAATGTAGGATAGTTTTTAGTAAAGAGAATCTCTTGAAAAATAAAAACAATTATGGGCAACTTCTGGGGTTCACTTTGGGTAACAAGTCCAGGGGCAGGATTTTTAATGTTTCCCTATCGTTTTCTGTGGTTGAGATGATTTACTTTGGGAGTTAAGATAAATTATCTAACTTCAGAATGTTTTCAGGTATTGGTTTTATGCAGGACTAGTGTTACATGATCAAAGACAAAAACAAAACCTTAAAGTTCATACAGTATTAATTATGAGTCACTACTTTTATTATTACCATTATCGCTTTGCTTGATAAGTGTCCAAACTCATGAATTAAAACAACTCAAGTTCTAGCAACGTTAAAAAGTGTTCTTTTAGTCGTTTAGCAATTAGTTAGAAACCCATTGCATGTGATTCACTGATAATCATTTTAATCATTTTTATATTGTAAGACTTAGAGGCTTTTACATATATCAGATCATTAAATTCTTTCAGCTGCACATTTTCTTAAGGTAAAAGTCATCTATTGTAAATCTACTGCAGTTATGTAAAAGAATATTTACATTTACATTACTTTTTAATAGAATGCTACTGAATACAGTATAAAGTCATTGTTAAAGTTGCAAACATTTGTAAAAATATTTAACTTTGTAGTGAAAATTTCATAGGTATCATAAACCCTTTTCTTGACTACTTTGTTTACTAAGCAATTTTTAATTTCTTAAAACATATAAAAATGTGGACTTACTTTTAAAGGAATGAGTATATTTAGAATTCAAAGTCACTCTAATTAAAGTGAGTTTAAAATCTCCCACAGGATTGTCAACTATTTGCTTGGCTTGAATTTGTTTGTACATGATACATTGATAATCATGTACATGATTTGTACTTGGCTTGTACATGATTTGATGGAACTAGTGAAACTAACCCAAACCAGAAACCAAGAGAGGGAATAGTCAAGAAGGGAAAAGGAAGAGTTGTAGGAAATGATATTTTCCCATCAGTGGATAGGCATGCATACATTAAAGGCATAAAAGGCAGCAGGGGAGAAACAAAAGCTGTATGCTGAGGATTCTGCAAGTCTGAATTAACTAAATGGAAAAAACTGAAATCATTCTGCTTAAACTTGTTCACTAATAAAAGGGGAACCGCTTTTGTTAAATATGCTTGGTGTGATTATCAAGCAAAAAAATTTCCCCCAGACATCCATGAATAAAACATGCGTTTGATCATTAGGTAAACAAACAATAAATGGATGAGTTCAGTTGCGACATAATAACATTTTATTTAGAAAACATATATAATCATATTTGTATTGGCAATCCAAATTTAATGACTTCTTTCAGTAAAATTAAAGTGCCTCACAAATAACATCTTATGCATAAGGAATGCCTATTCTTTTCCATTTTTTCTATTTTTTGCAAAGAAACAGATTTTTAAGGTCCCTGCTGAACCATACATGAATCAGATGAAGTGTGATTTCTCAGAATTTTTTTTTCTTTCAGATCATCTTCATTTTAGGTTACAGATGTTGTGAAAATAAAATTTAAAGACCTCCCTGGAACTGAGGAAGAAAATCTCAAGTCTAGATTGGCTTAGGCTAATTTAAACAGGGCTCTGTGTGTAGCTGAACCTCAGCCTTCGGCTTATTAGCCATTTCATTAACACAACATCTTCTGTAAACTATGAATGAGAAGAAACCATTTACAATAAGGAAAGCAAACAACAGAATGAATTTCCTCTGTTGGTGTTTTATAAGACTGTTAAACAGAAAATGGAGGGAAGAACTCTCTTTAGACGGTATCACTTAATTAAGTAAAGCATCCTAATCAGAGTCCCCTCCAATTGTAATGACTGTAGGGAGTCAAGTACATTTCTGTCTATATTAGAGTATCTAACTGCAATGATTTATTGATATTTATTTTAGAAGTACAACACAAAAGCAATAAAACAGAGGAAGCAGGGAGAGAAGGAACATGCCATTGCTTACGGCAGGTACAACCAGGACACTTCAAAATTCCTGATTTTCTCGTAGGAGGTTTTGCTTTCTAAAATCGGAGCACACCTTTAAGTGAAAATGTTCCTTTCCTGCATTTGACTTTTCTAAAATATTCACTGTGCTGTTTCTTTGTCCATTGGGTGAATCATTGATTCACTTTCTTCACTGTAAGAATCACTGCAAATGAGTGGATGAGCACCTGCTGTTTTCTGCAGTGACATTACTGGATTGCATTCTACACTGATTTGGGTCTTAAAATACAGCTTCTCTGTATGGGAGAGAGATTTGAGGAAGGAGAGTAAATATCTTGTATAGGCAGACAGACATTGGCTGCCCTCCAAGCTGCACACAGCATAAACCTGTTTATCTGCCACATTTCACAAATCACAAAAACATGTGAATAATCAGGCAAGCAACTGAATAAGTGATTCACAATAGGGAATCTAACCAATATTCTGATGTGATGATACTATGAGGCTAAGACATTGGGGGAAAATAGACTTGTATTGTAGAAACTGCACATAATAAGGTTGATCAATGGTTTAAAGGAGAAAATGTTATATACCAAAATATATTTGAAGTTTTCTGATCCCGTGGACTTTCGTTGGATATTTATGTACACGTTAGTTGGAGAATTGAGTTCAAAATATACTTTCATTCATATCATTCCAATAATTGGGGCCAATTTGCACTGTATTTCACCTTAATTGTCAAAACCATTTCTTTCTGGAAACCTAGATCATAAATAGTGAAGACTAGTACCCTACAAGCTCAAATTATACTAACACATATATTTGAAGTTAAATTACCAGACATACATAATACCTATTTACTTTGTGGCAGCAAGTTTTTCTTAGAAAGTTACACTAGTTTTTATAATAATAGAAGATGAATCTCTTGGTAATTAAATCAGGCAAGAAAAACTAATTATTACTCCAAAGCTACCTTATTTATTCCTTCATTTTTGTTTCCACTGCTGATCCTTCAACATGTCTTTCCCTTATTTCAAAGACTATTAATGCATTAGCATTTGGTTGTAAAATGACAGTTCTCTAAAGTTTTAAGGTTAATCTCAGAAATATGCTTTGGTTCTGAAGATTTCTGAAGAGAATTTATGAATTCCAGGTTGAGGTTACTTCTTAAACTAAATGTGATTATAATCACAGCAAGGTGAGTTATCCCTTTGTTTGATGTCTCACTGTACAGAAAATGTAGGTGTACATACATTTGCAAACATAAAATGTTGTTCCATAGAGAAGAACGATCATACAACATGCATTTGAATTAATGTTACACTTAACACTTTTTTTTCTGCCTTATATAGAGAAATGCAATATACTAAAACTTTGTGACTCTGGAAAACTTTTTTAGATTAGTAACCAAGGACATCATCATCTTAGCAACAGAAAGTCTTGGAAAAGGTAAGTAGCCTGGAAATTGCTGTTCTGTTTGGAACAGAATTTTGCTCTGTTAAAATTTTGCTTCTTAGCTAAAACTTGCCTCAAGTGAACCTATGTTTGAGTTTATTGCTAATTGTATCTGCTAAGTTTTTTTTTTCCTTGCCTTGACACTTTCTGTCTCACTTCTTGTCTCAGGTTCTCTTTCTTCAGGATCAGGCACAGAGATTGACTGACAAACTGCAATTATTGGGATTCAAAAACCTAGTATCAGAACCTACTACTTTGTGTAAGTCTACCCTGATCAATCTCCTCTTTACTAACAGGACATTTACATAACATGGGCTCATCTTGTCTTTTTCACTTCTCACTGACCTTGTAAAATATTAATTTTTTCCTTTACTTCACATCTATTGCATGAGGAATCTTACTGTAAACACAATATTAAAAACTAAAATACATTCCTTAAAAGATGTTTGCAGGTAAGTGTCAAGTAGAATTTTCTGGCTGTTCAAAGTAATATTAAAGTTATTGACAATCCCATCAACAGTCTGAAGACTCAATACATTTAGTTTTGTAATCATTGAATATTTAAAATTTTCCCTATTAGTTGGATTTTGAGTATATGTTCAGAAAGGTGGAGTCAATTCTGTGAATCTCTCTTTAGGCCAACCATAGCCCTTTACTCAGTCATAAAGAACTCTTTGGGAGGGATTCCTGAAGTAATGGTTATTTTGAGTCAAAACCAAATACAGAATCCTATATTAATTTATACACTACAAGAACCTTAGAGATAATAGACAGGTTGCAAATGAGTACTTCAAATCAAAGGCAACACAAACAGGATATAAAATTTTCTTGAAAGCTCCTGTCTTGGCTTCATAGTCTCCTCAATCCTGTTTCCCTGTAGTAACCATTAATACAGTTTAGAACATATTTAATTGATATTTGTATTCAGCTATATGATATATGTCCTTCTTTAAAGAAAAAAATTCAATGTATTTAGTATTCTGGATTTGCTTTTATTCACTAAAGACATGTATTCTGGTAATCATTTCATGTCCCCCACACAATTCTACTACACTCTTCTAGCCATCACACAGAACATTAAATACGGTGACATGAAGGATATGGCCATTCCCATAGTGATGAATATTTGAGGGTTTTTCAGTTTTTTTTAATTTTTTTAAAATATTACTGCAGTAAACCTAGATAAAAATAAATGTACATTTATTGAATGCCATGGCCACATAATTTATACAACCAAAGAGGTGGTACCAATTTATCTATCGTTGACTGATTTTGACAATCACTAAGAAGAATCCTCTGTGTAACAGGTCTGTCTCTTCTTATCTCCAAATGTGGATACACAGTTGGGTGGCAACTAGGATGGATAATGATGACCTAGTGGGAGGAGAGAATGCTGCTGTGGACTCTGCGCTAGGACAACAGAAAAGGCTGGGGAGGGCAGCACCATAATGGGAAAACTGGTGAGCAGAACAGCTGCCATCAGTTTGGGGCCCTTCTGAGGTTTCCCTATGCTCCTTGTTAGAGACTGGAAAGTTTGGGGGCCAAAAAGCAGAACCAGGAACTGTTCATATGTTATCACAAGAAACGAAATGATGCTGAATTAGAATCAAGTGCCCGCGCGCATGCGCGCGCGTACACACACACACACACACACACACACACACACACACAAATCTTCCTCGATATTCAGATTCTTTTTTTTTTTTTTTTTTTTTTTGAGACTAGGTCTCGCTATTTTTGCCCGTGGAACTGCAGGCTCTCGTTGCCCGGGGTACCACGGACTCAAGCAATCCCCAGCCTCAGCTTCCCAGGTAGCTGGGATTACAGGCGTGTGCCACCACACCCAGCTATTTTTTGGGACTGGGTCTCTCTGTGTTGCCCCAGGCGGGACTCAAACCTCGATCCCCAGACCCCGCTACGACTCCATAGGCTGTCACTTACAGGCATGTGCCACTGTGCCCGGCTTTCCTGGCATTTTATGTACCCCATTTTTATCCTTAAATAGAAACTCCAAAATGCCTCTTAATCAGCACCATAGGTCTCAGCCTTTTAAGTTGAGGTGTTTCCTTAATGTTCTCAAAGTTATATTTACAGTTACACTAGGAAGTTTAGTTACTGTTCTGCATTACCATTGTAGGTACTATGGCAGGAGCTGTGGATGAGTGAACCACAGTTCATGCCTTCTAGAAGCTCATAAAATAGTGAGCAGACAGAGCACCACTGAAAACATGACACTCTTGTAAGTGCTAAAACAGAGGTAATCCATCAAAATTCTATCAAGTTCCCCTTCTGGAAATGTATCCCATGGATATTGCTGCGCAGTTCCAAAGGGCACATAAACCAGTTGTTCACTGCAGCATTGTTTGTGGTGATAAGAGTTATGAAATATCGTGAATGTCTGTGAATAGGGTCTAATAAATGCTCTCTCTGTGTTGATACGAAGTGGTCTCCAAGATACATTTTTATATTAAAAAAGCAATCTGTAGAACTTTTGTAACACATTGCCTTTTGTATAAGAAATGTAGGAAAATAAGAAGATGCATTAATACTTGCATATATATATTTATAAAAAGATTGAAAGAACCCATATGAAAACAAAGCAAATGCTAACCTATAGGGGGCATCAGGAACTAGTGGAGTAGATGGGAAAAGGGTGTAAAATACAGCTGCTCAGCATATACCTCTTCATATCATTTTAATTTTTCACGATGTGAATGTATTTTCTATTCAAAAATTATATTAAATTTAAATTTGGAAATAAAACTTTCTTCTTAAACTTGAATTCTCTGAAGTGTTTGGAAGTTTGTAGCTGTATTTACTTGGAACAAAGAGCATCATATGTGACTGATCTCTAATCAGGAGAAAGAAGCTTCTTAGAGGCAAGTGGACCCTTCTTATTACATTTTTAGCTCCACTATTTCATGAAAATAATTTTGAGCAAAGCTAGGAGGAAGAGGTGTTCTCTACAAAGTTCTCAGAAATGAAATTTTTTATAAACAATACATATGGAAGACAGAACAATGTTAAGAGTAGATTTCATTCTTTAAAAGTCCTTTATATAAGACTTTTGGGTGAGGATACTGGGAGGGGAGATGATGTGTAGGGGATGATTTTCCAGGCCTTGAATTGAGAAATTGACCTGTTTAAATCATAAAATTGAGTAATGGGAAAACTTTCTTCTTTCAACTTAAAATAAAAGTCTTCCCCTATGTTAAAAATTAGAGATATCAGGCCTGCCACGGTGGTTTGCACCTTTAATCCCAGCCTACAGAGGGAGGCCGGGACTGAGAATCGCTTGAGTCCACCTGCCCGGGGCAACATAGTGAGACCTAGTCCCAAAAAATAGCTGGACGTGGTGGTGAGTGCCTGTAATACCAGCTACGTGGGAGGCTGAGGCTGGGGATTGCTTGAGTTTGTGGTACCCCTGGCAACATGAGTCTGCAGTTCCCCAGGCATTATAGTGATACCTAGCCTCAAAAAAATTTTTTTTAGAGAGATCAGCTGCCTTACCTTGGAAGTGCTGGTATTCTTTGAAGAGGATGCGCTCCACACACTTCCCAGGACACCATGTAAAGTGATCTGGGGGGAGTAAAGGGTGAAGAGTTACATCTTGATTTCTGCTCTCTTCCATGAACAGAGATTACAAGTTATGAACAAAGGAAGTAAAGGATAAATGAAGGAAATAAAGGATAAATAACTTGTGAGAAAGAAAATGTTGATGATTTCATGATTTCAAAAAAAGAGAGAAGATTGAGAGGTTATAATCATCTCACAAGCTAAACAGGGACATCCCCTGGTGGATGAAGGGGATTTTACTTGCTTGTGTTATTTCTGCACTGTTATTTCTCCTTATACTGGTTTATGTCTTTGTCTCATTTTAGCCATTTTGTCCATCAAACTACATCCAGAGGATAAGTCCCGCTTACTCAGCAAACTTGTGCAGTGACTAGAGACATGAAGGCAGGTGACTAGCCACCTTAGATTAGCCAGTTATCTTTTGGATCTCTCAGCTGGTCTCAAATCAATCCTGCGCAAAAGGGTCTAAAGAATCCTGGTGATTTAGGAAAGAATGATGATAAAGTGACCATACAACTTATCTAGCCTAAACCAAGTGTCAGTTTCTTTTCTGAAGCAAGAGTGTGTCATTATTTTTATGGGATTACCACACAAATGTGAACATGTTAAGAGAGCTATTGCCAGCAATCAAGGCCACTTGTTACATCACATCAGCAAGAGAGACTCAGGTGAGAAACAACTCTGATTATAGGTATTTAGCCCAAATGTACATCAGTTATAACTCCTTAAATGTATTTCTTTTAGCAGCTAATTGAAATGCTTTGTCAGTGAAAGTCTTGACACAACAGTTATACAAACATACATATAAGAACATGGGAAATTTAACTCAGATTTATAATATACACCTTAACAAAACGATAGCTTAATTTGTACTCCCTTTGTAATTTTGACTAAATATTGTAGTGAATAGTTCTTACTTTAAATCCTAAGTATATGGGCATTTATTACACACAATATGAAAATACTTCAGGAGACTTGTGATTAACACCATGGTATTCAGGCATAGTTTATAGGGACATTCAATCAAAGACAAAAGACCCAAGTGGATGATGAGATACATTTAAAAAAAAGTATGTGTGCAACCGAGGACTTGATTCATTCAGACTTGCCTAGACCAGCACTGTTCCAGCTCCTGGCTTATCAGAAATGTCTGTACAAGCATTTTCCACACCCAACCAAGGCTGCCCAGGGATTAGCTTCCAGTGTTGGTGACCAGATAGAATACAGGATGCCTAGTTTAATTTAATTTCAGATGCAGGGTGAATACATTTTAGTGTGACCATTTCCCAAATATTGCACGTGACACACATGCAGGCGTAGCTCCTAACTCTCAGATGTCTCTCACAGAAGCAAAAACCTCACAGGTTTGAAAACCCCAAGTTCAGAATTTCATTCCAACCCCTGTAATCTGGCTCTTTATTGGGTACCGCCTCACCCTCTATAACTTAGGGTTGCTTCTCTGATAGAGGGTTACGTTTATACTGCATATTTTCAAAGAATTTTTGAAGCAACAGTGATTGAGTGATTGGAGCAAGTGAAATGAGTGGCCTTGCCACCAACTGAATTCAGAGAAAATTTTAAAACCTTTGTAGCTATCCCTTGCCCTCTCTCTGACAACTCTTCTCAAAAGCATGTCCTTGAGGTTTGGTGCTTACATTTCAAAGGGCAGACAAATGTGCAATAAGATAGAAGAATTCTTTCCAGGCTATGTTTGTATCCCTGGATTGGTATTTTAGGATTGTAGAACAGGTAGCTACTCTCAAATGTTTACTTAAAGATTTCCTAAATCAGGTCAACTGTCACTACTATTAAAATCAAATATTGTATAAAAATGAACAACAAGGTAAAAAAATTAAAAGTTTAATCAGAAAAGAAATATCCAGCAACTAAAAAAATGGCATAGCAATGAGATTGAATAAAGAATAGAAATATAGAGAACTGATTGAACTGGGATTGAGTTCTAGCTCTGTACCTGAACTAGCTATCGAGCCTAGGAAGGTGACTCAGTTTCTTGTGAACCTCAGTTTCCATCTCTGTAAAATGGAGTTAGTGGGGAACAGTGAAGAGAGATGCTGTATGTAGAAATGACTTAAAAACTTAAAGGGTTGTCCATATGCCTGTGATGGTGATAAGAAGGAGGATGAAGATGGATGGTTAAGACACTAAAGGCCTATTATTAAAGACATTATAATTCAGGCTTTAAAATTTTGTACTCAAGAATTGTTTACCAAAGAGGATAGAATACCTCTTAGGATAGTGATTTGTGTTGTTCTGAGTCCTCAAATGTGCAATGAGTAATATGAGGGATAGGGTTCATCTCCCTTTGTCTGAACTCCCAAAGGGCTCTACATGGAGATGTTCATTTACAAATGCATTCCAAAGAAGACTTTATAGTTGTATGAGTATAATCCCATGCATATAATCCTATAATGATAGGGCAGGATAGAAATTAAGCCCCTGATGTAAAAATTACATGTCTTGTACCTTTTTTATTTTCCTTCACAGAACTTCTGAAGTTGTGAACAAAATGCAAAATATATTTCCAGAGAAATTCAGAATACAAGCTAGTATTAGATGTTTTTGTTGTCAAAAACTAATGAAATCTTGAGCTCCATCCCTAACTGGGTTTTCTGTTTGTGTGTGTGTGTGTGTGTTTCCACTTCTAATTTTCCATACTTGGTCTTGAATATCTGTGATCTAGAGTCCTAGTTCTTGGTTAAAGTGTCCACACTTTTAGGATTCAGAGTCTCCTGAGCCCTCTTGAGTAACTGAGGGGAGGAGAGTCCAGCGGGACTAGGCCAGCCCAATTACAAATCTTAGTTGTTGGAGCTGAGTACTTATTCGAAGTACTTCACAGTCAGTCACATTTTTCCCAGGCCCAGGTCGCTGGTGGATTCAGTTTCAGATCTCAAAAGAGAAATGGTTATGAATAAAAGCCAGAAGACCCATCATCCCCTGTGTTCCTAAAGACTTTGGCAATCCAGTCAATATTGTTTTTGTAATGCCTAATGGAAGGGAATGAAAAGAGGCCTCCTCCTCCTCCACTGAACCACAGACCACAGACTGGAAAGGGCCTGAATGTGCTCCAGGACTTTGGTCACAGTGCCAAGCTTAACCTGCAGTGCTGGTACCCAGCAGGGGGTAGGGTGATCTGGGATTGTGCAGAAGGTAGTGCTTCTCAGAGAGGTGCAGGTAAGATGGAACCCTGAGGTGCATGGGGACGTAGCAGGAAAATAGCACTATTCCAGTTTATTGTACATCTGGTCAGTTGTACCTGAAGGACACAGTGGACGATAGACCCAAAAAAGCAAAAATAAAAGAAAAAAGGAAAAAAGTCAAACCAAAACAAACAAATAAACAAACAAACATAAGAATGGCATCGCCTAAAATATTAAAGGGCAAGCACATCTGAGACACAACTGAAGATGTGTGTGCATAGTAACTCTAGAGAGAGTTCCATTTCACTCAACTTACCTTACATCTTCTTCCCTAAAACCATTCTTGGGAGTTGTTAAAGTAGTGAAATGAGGGTCTTTTCCTGGTTACTATACTACTGCTAACTCAACACCTTCCTTTGGTTTCCTGTAATATTTGGTTTGCATTTAGGCATCTCTACTGTTTACTCTAGTTTCTGGGTTACTAGTATTATTTCTCCTGTAGGCTTGTTAGGGGGATTAAACAATGCAATACTTGAGTAGGTCTTAGAGTAGCTGGGCCCATAGAACACCTTCCTCAGAGTCAACCTTAGTATTGTTGCTGCCTACACCTGTTGCCCAAGCACCGCAGGCCCCATTTTCTGTTTAGTGTGCTAGGGGAGAGATTGAGGCTTAAACTGTGGCTCACCCTTTACTAGCTATTTGGACAAATTAATTAACTTCTTGGTATTAAGAATTAGTCCCATACAACATGGATGGAACTGGAGGGGATTATGCTAAGTGAAATAAGTCAGAAGCAGAAAAACACATACAGAATGGTTTCATTCATATCTGGCATATAGAGAAATGAGCAAGAAAAGGAATTGATGAAACGAAGCCAAAAAAAATCCTATAATCTGACGACAGAATTGAGGCTCAAATGGGGAGGGTGGATGCATAAGGAATGAAGGATGGAGGATGTGTGAACCTAGTCCCCTAAATCATATATAGTGCTGTGAACCCATGTAACCCCAATTAAAATGAAAGAATTAGTCTGAAAAAATTAAAAAAGAAAGAATTAGTCTGACAAACATGGAGCATGACAGTCTGACCCCCCCATGTGCTTGGAGCATGTTGGACTGTGACCTGTAGCTCAGTGAAGAAGAAGCCCTTTTCTATCCCCTCCACTTTGGGTGTTACAGAGGCAACATTCGCTGGATCTCCAAAGTCCTCAGAGACTTAAGGGGTCATGGGTCTTCTGGCACTTTGCCAGCAGATCCACGGTTCCAGCTGTTCATCTGTAGGACTGCAGGGCTGATGTGCAAGGTGCTGGCAATTGTTCAGCACAAAATTAATAGCAAACTGAGTAGCAGGATTCTCCAACTGGAGGTGGCCCAACAGTTAACAATCAGGCATTCAAATATCATCTCCATATTTGAAAGGTTCTGTCTTAATTTAAAACACATTAAGGGTTGCCAGGGATCAGGGGAGGGGAGACCAAGGACTGGTGACTTAAAGGGCACAAGGTGTTTTGGGATGAAGAGGTTTTGAAACTGGAGAAGGTTGTGGGCCACCCACTTTATGAGCACAAGAGGTGCTATTGCTTGAAAGTTGCTTGAAAACAGTTAACTGTATGTCAGATGGATTTTACTTCACTTAGAAATCATATAAATGTACGTTACTTGGCCAATCATTGATATAGACCTGAAGACTTTACCTGTGAGTCCAAAAATTGAAGTCCAGTTCCTCTTTCTGTCATAAGTCCCACCCACAATACATTTTTTAAGCTTAACATTTTGATTGATTAGGACAAGATCTTGGATACCTGTGAATCTAAGGCAAAGTAGACTGTTTAAGCTGTATTAAGATTTATGACCTATTTCCAGCTTTCATAAGTAATGTGACAGTGGTTTTTATTTAGTTGCTCATATTTTTGTCTTCTTATGCTATTTTTCATAGAAACAACTATCTGTAGTCATATTTTATGGATTTGCATAATATTTCATTTTGCAATACAGTTTCAAAAACAAGGAAAACTGGCTGAAAATATGTCTGGCACAAGCACAACTGACTTTCGATAGACTTGCAATTCAATCCAAAAGGTGGGTGTCTTAGAAAGGAGTTAACTACATTTGAACACAGGTGTAGACAGGGGCAGTAGTCACCATGTCTTCCATAGGAAATGAGTATCCTGGTGAAGTGGAGGTAAGTTTTGAGAGTATTTGTCATGGTGAATGATGGTGGTGACCTGAACTGAATGTAGTGCTGTCAGGGAACAGGAAGCGAGAAAAGACCTAGTTAAAGTCCAGAGGTTTCTGTTTTTGGTGAAGTTTGTATTTATTGATAGAGAACATGGAAGAGTAAGTTGGGGCAGTGGGGGGGGTAGTGGAGATGAGTGCAGGTTGGAACATACTGAATTTGAGATTTGAATACAGTGGCATGGATGAACATGGAGCCTTGAAATTTGAGACTCTAAAATTGGATTTCAGGAGTTAAAGGTGTTCCCAACATAGGAAAAGTAAGGACTTGAAGGCAGGGAATTACTTCTGGCAATGCGAAGTCTCCTGGTACCACTACATAGAAATTTTAGAAACAAAGAGGGCACTAGTGTCAGGTGGTAGTTAGTGTATGGCAATGAAGAAGTGATTTTAAGCACTTGATCCATTAGGGAAATTGGGCTTTAAAGGGGAGGATTGAATAGAGGAGTGGATTTCAGTAGCTGCAGGAAGTGTAATGGATGAAGAACATATTTAAATGTTGCCAAGATAGAGCCAAGTCAGTAAAAAAAAACAAGACAACAAACAGCAGGGGGTTTAATGGAGGAACCCAATTGTTTGGAGCCCTGGAGCAGAGAAGAATGATTCAGCCCAAGGAAGGCACGGGGCACAGTAAGCAGAGGGCTATGCAGTTGTTTCCACACTCTATGCACTGCCCCCTTCTCCCAATTCCTTCCTCTCTGTTATTGTCTACAACCTGAGACAGCTCTTTGGCCTGTGCCTTCCTGGCTGCATACCTGTAGTTTGACAGGTATGCATTTCTGAGTAAGGTGCTCATGGAGGTCTAGCTCCTCTTCCCAAATGCATCTACAGAACCTACAATGAATCCCTGTTGGACACATTCTTAAACTTTGCATACTCACATGCCCTCTTCTAGCATTTAGCTGAATCTGTTTCCAATATGTTTATGGTTAAGAAGAGAACAGGGTTGAAAATATACTCTACGTACTGTTCTCAACTTGCTAATTAGTGTGAACACTATTCTACTGACACTGTAGTTTTTGATGACTGTTAGATGGTAGCTTCACAGGCTATTTCCCCAGAGCTAGACATCCAGGTGCTCATGTGTTTGCACCAACCACTGTTCATACTGTTCACTATTTCTCTTCACTGGGATTCTAGAGGTGAGATTGCAATAGTAAACATTTTAAAAGGAATAAGAAAGCTAGCTTTATATTAAGATTGGAAGTGATAGTGCTGTGTTTTTCACCATTTTTTCAAGTCCAGTTGATATTACTAGACAAAAGAATAACTTTATGAATCTCATCCACCTTTACATTTCCTAAGTAGCATCACTTTTCTCATCTTAATATATTAATCATCTAATTGCTCACATTGTTACACACTGTTCAAAGAGATCTGATGCTTGTATACAATCTCAAAGTTGACCATTCAGAAAAGATATCCAGATGCAGACTGGCATACTTAACGATTCACCAAATGCAGACAAAAACTTAAAACAACCCATGAATGAACCTCCAAATGAGTCCAGGGCTATCTAATTTAAAAGATCAAGACTAAAGTACATTTTTGCATAGGCTGAGGAGGGAAGAGAGTAACAGGAACCTGCTGGAACTGCTAGCCTTCACCTAGGCCAGATGTAAAGAATAAATGTGCATCTGCTCCTTCCATCTGAAGGTCTCTGTTGTGACCTATTTCCTCCTCTCTTCCTGTACATAGTAAGAAGTGACTACTCTCAGGAAGGGACCATAACCACCATCTGCTTGGCTCTTTAACTTCCTCTCCACTTTGTCCTTTGACCTACCTTTCTCATATCAACTTCCTGTCTCCCAACCCCAGCCTAGGTCCCAGACTCATTCAGGGGGGTGGTCGGGTGGTATTGGTTTTAAGAGCTTATTGCATCTCTTAGAGCTAGTCAGCTTGGCATTGTATTTGAAAACCACAGGACCTGAACATGGCTGTCACACCTTGCAGACACCATGTGCTGCCCGTCTGTCACTGCCATCTTTGGGTGATGCTCTTGTGCTGGACTCCTCCTATCTGCCTCCACTGAAGCTGTCCCCTGACACATAACAGCCCATGTAATTTCCAGAAACAAACCCATTCTGTCCTGTTTGCTTCATTCCCACCACAGATAAAAACAACGTGTTTTTTTTGTTTGTTTTTTTGAGACTAGGTCTTGCTATTTTTGCCTGTGGAACCGCAGGCTCTCATTGCCCGGGGTACCACAGACTCAAGCAATCCCCAGCCTCAACTTCCCAGGTAGCTGGGATGACAGGCGCGCGCCACCATGCCCAGCTATGTTTTTGGAACTAGGTCTTGCTATGGGCCCCAGGCGGGACTCGAACCACGATCCTTAGCCCTGGCCACTTCATAGGCTGAAGCTTACAGGCACGAGCCACCGTGCCCGGCTCAGATAAAAATAACATTAACAACAAAAAATACTCAGCGCTTTCTATAATTATTCACTATTGGTCCTTCCATTCACATCCATGACAAGAAAAAAGAGCTTAGTGTTGAAGAGATCTGATGACAGGTAGACAGCTTATCGCTATCATCAAAGCTAATATCCCTTGTCTACTCAGGTCCAGGGGAGAGGGGAAGTCAGAATACCTGCCTCTGAGCCAAGTCCGAGGATGCCGCTCGCCCTGCTGCCTGCTCTGATGGGGTCACATAGGAGGTCCTCAGAGGTCAAGTTGTTGTCTTAGAAATAGTCATTAAAATAAAACCATTGGCTTCATTCTGGGCATATTTTCTTATAGAATATCTAGTCGCTCTGTGTAGATGTTTTGTTCTTCCTGAGTTTGAGCTACATCTGTTTCACTATGTTTCAGTTACAAGGGTAGTAGATGTAAATTAGAAGGAAATTTGAATAGCTTCCCCCCTCCCCCTTTCTCCCCCTCCCGCCACCGCCCCATATTAGTTTCATGCTAATATGAACCTATGGTCTGAAAAAAAGTTCTTTGATTATCTGGGTACTACAGTCATCCATGCTAGCTCTCTTACCTCTGACTAATTTACTGTTAATTAGCATCAAATATCCATCCGCTGAGGGTAACAAGTATGGCAGGTGTTTGGTGAATAATATTAAAGCAGTTTATCTTACTGTTTATTCTCTTATCTTAGAGTAAAACAAAAATTATAAATTGATACTGACTTGTTTATAAGACTTCTATACATAGTGTATTTAAATGTTTCTTCAAATTTATTTTATAAATTATATCTCCTGTGCATGAATCACATAATTGTTATTTGTCCATTCATCCATTGGTAATATTTGAATAAATTTTGTTTATAAATGTTTGAGTAAGTTTTCATATGCTTGGAGATGATAAATCTATTTTCTATTTTCTGTAAATAGTCTTATTTTATTTTTACTTCCTAGAAGTAAAAAAATTTATATGCCTATTTGACCATACAATTTTATTTTGAATTTTTCCTCTCACTCCAATTATGTGAAAATGATTCCCTTAAAGTAGAACTAAAATTCTTATTTTTTGCCTTATGGTCCCATTTCCCATTATCTTTGAAATATAGTGATATTCTCTGAACTTCAGAGCTCAGACCACATAACTCAATACACTATTTCACAAAGGTTGGACACTTGCACCATGACTTCAGCTGTGAAGATAATTGCATAAAGCATTGTCAAAAACTTTACCCTGCATTTAGAACGATTTCCCATGTTTTCTGAAGCCCATGAGATCTATGGATTTCAATGTTCATACCTAAATTGGTGCCCTGATTCATTTATTCACTCACTCATCACTTGCTCGCTCACTATTCATTACTCACTATTTACATGGTCATCTCTTCATTTACTGTTTGGTACGCAGACCCTAGAGTAACCACCAACGAGCCCTGCTTCCTGGTTGGTATTCATCCTTGCTGTAGGTGGCACTTGTGACTTGTTCCTAACCTGCTGACCATGGTAAAGTGAGGTAATGTTCCTTCTGTGGCTCTATTATTTAACAAAGACTCTGTCTTGCTAGAAGACTCATCCTAGAGACTGTTCTTGCTGACTTAATGAAGTTAGTGGCCATATTAAGGAAGCCCACATAGTGAACAATTATGAGTCCTGAGTCAATGACCAGAAAGAAGCCAGGAGCCTTGGTTTCAGAACCACAAGGAAATGAATGCTGATGAGCGTGTTAATGAACTTTGAAGGTGTTTCTTCCCCAGTAGAACTTTCAGATGAGAACACGTTCCAGCTAACACTTGACTGCAGCCTTGTGAGACTGAGAGACTAAGCTATGCTCCTGACCCATAGAAACTGTGAGGTAAAATAAGTTGTTTTTAGCCAAAATGTATATGGTGAATTGTTAAGTAGTAATAAAAATGAATATACTGCTATGCTAAATACTTAACATGAATTTCTCAGTGCTTGACATATTAGCATTATTCTCATATTACAGATGAAGGAACTGAGTCTCAGGAATTAAACTCTAAAACATTCTACTCTCTATCATTGTAATATAGCACATTTCATTTAAATGTATTTCATTATTGAAGCGACTTAAGTTTATTATGGTTACATCTCTGGGACATATCAACTATACTTATGAAAAAAATGTATTAGGCACACTTAATACACAAAGTCAATGCTTTTATAAATTCAACAATACAAGGTCCTTGGTTAAAATTCTTTGTGCATATTTTTACTATATATCATACAGATCTTATATTAGATTCATGAATAGTAAAATTTTTCTTTTGTGTTTAGATGGAGAGTAAACTTTTAGAAAGGGCAACAATTATGAGTTTCAAATTCCTGAGAACTGATTAGAAATTAGAGCACTCAAGTAAACATGGTTAGAATGTGATGGATCTAACTTTGCCGCAAGACTAAAACATATTTCTTGCATCTGAACTTTTCCATTTCTGATCAGGTAATGGAAAAAATTAGAATGTAGAGACATTTTAAAATGCTTCTGTCTTCTGATTTTTTTAAACCAAATTCCTATTTGGTTCAGTATTCTGAGTAACTGAGATGGGATTATGACCCTTCTATGATGTCTTCTAGTGAGAGTTCTTTCTATTCTGCATTTATCCAGTGTTAATTATTCACACTGCATGACTGAGGATTTTGGAGTCAGAAATTCACCTGCAATAGTGGAAGCCTACATCAACACAGAATTTATACAGCAGCTGGTACTAGTCAAAGTTAATGATGAAATTTCAGTTTAATAAAAAGACCCCCAACTGAGCATACCATCTTGAAGAAAGTATACTTATCAAACAGCTTTCAATCAGTTCAAGAGAGACACCTTAATTGGGAAGAGGAAGATTTGCAGAGTGGTTTGTCATCGTGCCAATTCCAGATCAATAATGGCATGTCTGCTCTTTGGTAGACATAGCTTTTGCTTTGTAGTAAGTAACCACATCTATATTCTCTACATTTGGATAAAGGGAGCTTCTTTTCAAATAATATCAAAATGATATCTTCTAATTCACCTCTATGATTTTGTAATAAACATATGCAAAGTTTAGATGTGTGATTATAAAGGTCGATATGTTTATAATTTTAAATTCATGGCAGGAAAGTTGTGCTTAAGACATTTTTGTAATTTCAAAAATTTTTTATTGAAATAAAGTTGCATGGTAAATTAAATTATGGTGTTTTAATGATAAGAATATGCTGTTATAATGCTCTGGATTCATATAAAATTATTATGGGGAAGATAGTACACAGTAATCTAGTAACAAGAAAAAGAGAACAGATTTACTTAGGAAAGAATGGATTTGAAATGTCAAAGAAGAATGTGGCTCAGTCAAGTCTTAACTTCATTATTGTTAAATGGGGATATTCATTCAAATGATTGGATTTTAAATTATTTGTAAGCAACTGGTCATTAAAGATACTGTAGACCAGGAGGACAGGTTGAGAGGGAAGGAAAGGTGATTGAGTAAGAGCCCAAAATAGAAGCTGAGACAAAGTCTAAGGATTAAGACTACTTAGTTCCTTCTTTCACTTAAAACAATGCAGGTCCTCCCCCCTTCTCTCTTTTTCTCCTTTCCTTTTTCTCTCCTTTCCTCCTTCTCTCCCTCTCTCCTCCCCTTTCCCCTTCTTTCCTCCCTCCCTTCCTTCCTTCCTTCCTTCTCTCCTCCCCTCCTTTCTTCTAGTCCTCTTACTTTCCCTTCTTCTCTCTCAACTACCTTTCCTCCTCCCTCCTGACCGCTCTCCCTTCCTCACTTCCTCCCTCCCTTCCTCTTTCCCTCTCTTCCATCCCTCCATCCCTCCCCCTAGGCTAGACTTAATTATACATTAATATAGCGATAAATTAACATGTAGCAATTTCAAGTTTCTGTACAAGATTTCTTTTTTAAAAATAGGGTCCCTTGCAGAAATATAGTTTGAAAACCACTGGACTAGTCAACACTAAGTTGTCTTCCTTCTATGAATTCCTTTCTTGTGGTAATTTTGATATCATTTGTATTTCAAGATCTCAGAAAATTGCAAAGGAGATTGAAAATCTTAGCGTTACACAACATTCAACTTGCATGAGGTGTAGTTCTGCAAAGAGGCCAAGCTTTGATTCAAATGGTATCTGACAGAGCTCTATAGAAGAACAGGATTATAATAAATAGGTCTAGTTTGTTGTTGTTGCTATTTTTTCAGAATACTTCTGCAGACCAGAGCCATGCTCATCCAAGCACTTGCTCTACAAGATGATGTTTGGGCAGGATGACACAATTATGTCCTAATTAAAAAAAAAAAATCAAAACCTCTTGCTTTTAGAGAATCATTTACTATAAGAGTCAATGAGATACTTTGAGATAATTTTCTTCATTTTATACATTCATTCACCCATTAACTCAACAAATTTTTATTGAATTAGTGTATGCCAGCCACTACACTTGACGTGATAGAGTATATTGTATATATCCACATGAAGACTATGTTCTAATGGAAGTGACAGGCAAGTAAGCAAATAATCACACACATGAGCATATAATTACAAAATTTTATGTGTTATTAAGTAAAAAAAAATAGCGGTCTCTGTAATCATATGGTGGAGACTACACATGAACACTATTGTAGAGAGTGAACGTGACTTGCCTCAGATCACTGGGCTGTGTACTGCCAGGCTGGCACTGGACTGTCCCTATGTCCCCTTAGTCTCACAGGCTTAATGGTGGAAGGGTGGAAATTTGGAGCAGCATTACTGGTAAAGTGATGGGAATAAGAAATCCTTGAATTCCTTCCTCAGCATCACCATGACTTTGAAGTTTTGGGAAGTCTTGAGAGACACCTAAATATCTACTCTAAGAATAGAAGCTTCAGATTTTTAAAATTACTTTCTTCTTTGATTGATTTCTCTCTGCTTACAATTTGGTTGGTTAGAACCTGAAAATGGTTTGCAGAGGTAACAAAGTTCCTGGTTAAAGTAAAGCAATCACCTAACAGCTAGAGAAGGACAAATGATCACTAAAACTTCCAGGCGGCCAAAACCCAGCTCAACAGCTGCCTCAAAGTTACTTTGCTCTGAAGCAGGGGTTTGTTTCTATGGAAAATCCAGTGTGAAACTGTACATAAATTTCTATTATAAACCTTTACCCAGGTAGGCTTATCAATTAAAAGAAAACCCACGTTAAATTCCATAATTAAAACTATTAGCTAACATCAACTATAATGAACACATTCTCCTGTTTGAAGAATGAGTCAGTCAGACTGAGTCAGGAACAGCCTTCAACCCACATGGGTAGCAAGGAGTTTGGGTTATTTTCTTTGGCAAGACCACAAGGAAATGGAATAGGGAGAATGTGGCTGATGACAGATCCACAGTTTGGAAATTGAAGAGACACACAGCCAAATGGCATCTTTCCAAAAACATTGAAAAGCTTTGCCTGCTTGCATTGATGTCATTTACTTCTTGGGATTCATTTGCTACCAGGTGGTAACAGCTTAGGTCCTTCCTTCTGTTTCATGGGATAAGTTATTGACCTCCCTCCACCTAAAGTCTAACTAATAATCAAGCAAGATTAATTTGGTATGTTTTATTTGCTTTTATATGATCATATTTTCAGTTTTATTATGTCTAGAATTTTATTCTATTATTTGTACCTATATACTCTATGTAAACCTTTTTTAGGTCTCACTATTTTTGCCCGTGGAACTGCAGGCTCCCGTTGCCTGTGGTACCACAGACTCAAGCAATCCCCAGCCTCAGCTTCCCAGGTAGCTGGGATTACAGGCGTGCACCACCACGCACAGCTATTTTTTGGGACTAGGTCTCTGTGTTGCCCTGAGTGGCACTCGAACTGCGATCCCTAATCCCAGCAGCTTCATAGGCTGAAGCTTACAGGCATGCACCACCATGCCCAGCTCTATGTAAATCTTTTTACTAAGGAATAAATGGGATTTGCTGGTGCTACCCACCCTCAGCACAACCCAAGTTATAAAAAAAAGCTTGTGTCTTTCCATATTTTTAACTCAAGCTCATACAACCACATACACAGACACACATATGTATTTGTAGATATGTGTGTATGTGTGTGTGTGTGTGTGTGTGTGTGTGTGTGTGTGAAAACAAGACCAATTCAGGTAGATTGTAAATGAAATTAAAATGGTAAAACATCTAGACATTTGACATTAAGTAAGAAGTGTTAATACCCATTCATATGATTGATTCTGCAGTATAAAGCTAAGGTATAATTATTCATATACATCAAGTAATTTGCAGGCTCTGTACAAAATATAAAAATATACAAAATACACCTGTGTAGATATTAATAAAGATATATTACTATGCCTGGGATTTTGGTGTTTTATATAATATAGGTTTATTCATATATTTTTTCCTTACATTTATCTTTTTCACTAGGAAATACCTCAGAAGAATATCTCCAAGTCAACCAGTATTCAAGTTCTACTTTGTTTTCTAGTATGTCTATGGAATACAAGTATCGTGATTTACTTTGTTTTCAGTTTTCTGCTATATTGAACAGTGCTGCAGTTAGATGCCTTAGACGCATATCCTTGTGTGCCAGGACTTTGACTTTTATAAGATAGCTTTACAGAGGTCAAAATTCTGAATGAAAAAGGATGTAATGATTCAATGATTTTAAGAAATATTGCCATATTATTTTCAAAAAACTATTGTAACAATTCTTACTTTTACCAACAACAACAACAAAAAGAAGGTACCATTTTTCCTGTATCCATACCAAAATGAATGTTATTGCTAATTCTATCTTTACCGTATTGGGGCATTTAATCCTCACTGCTATTTTTTGTCAATTACTAGTAAGTTTATATGTCTTTTCATAAATGTGTATGCCATCTGGTTTATCCCATTGGAAGTTGATATGTGTTTTCTTTTGGATTGTATGTAGAAAAGTTTATCATATAATTACCTTGTAAATTTTTTCCATGTTGAAATATTGTTTCTAAATTTTCTTGTCTATGTTTACCATCATCTGAAATATATGTTTTAAAACATGGCTAAAAATGTACATCTTATCTTTGATAATTTCTGGGTTTGCTGTTTTAACTTTGGTGATTTCCCCACATATGTACATTCTGAAGAATTTTTATTTAAGATTTTAACCCATCTGAAATTATTTTGTATATGAGTTCAACTTAATTTTTCTCAATTTTTGTCAATTGAAAAGAAGTTCTCCCTTTCCTATCAAATTGGACTTTCATTGTGTATTCAGTTCTCATATAGGGAATCTACTCTGGATTTTTTCTCCTATTCCAGCAATTCGTACTCATCTGCAAATGCCTAATTTGTTTTATGCCTTTTCAATATCTTTATGATACTTAACAAAGTTGTCACTCATGGTTCTTTTCCTCTTTCTATTTAAAAACACCATTTGGTCCTATTTTTACACACTTGTCTCCTTATGTAAACATTAAGGTCAATGACGGTAAGCAGATGTTCCATGGGTCTTTCCTGGAAAGAAGCTCAAGGAACCAGAATGTGATTTGTTATACCCTCTTTTCCCATTTTTGGTGAAGGCAGAGTACTTGTTGACATGGAACTTCTTTCAGCCAGGGATTGTAAGTAACAATGATGAGCAGAGACACCCTAATGATCCACACTGAGCAATAATAAACTTTGGTTATGTCAAATCACAGAGAGTATGGGATTATCTTATGGTATAATTTAGCACATTCTGACAGACAAGATTACTATGTGGCTTAAATCAGATAATACATATAAAAACATATATTTCAGGATAACTTGGAACCAAGTTATGAATTAATAAACATCAGCCAATATAACTAAAAGTACTAGCAAACAGCAATTGTAGGAAAGCTATTCTTACATTTGGAGATAGAGCTATCTGGGCACATGATTTAACTTAGTTATATATATATATATGTATGTATATGTATGTATGTATGCATATGTATGCATGTATGTGTGTATGTATATATGTGTGTGTGTGTGTATATATATATCAGGAGAAATATTTGCCTTGCCTGCACAACACTGCATTAAAAATTTAATGTCTATAGAAATGCAAACCATTTTGCATTGGTAAGATAACAGTTCATTAATATATAGAAGGTAAGACACACATTTGAAGATGATAATTTATATCAGGGATTACAAATTGGTGATTTATTGTACCAAACCACAGTGTTTTTAAATGAGACACTCTCTCTCTCTCTCTCTCTCTCTCTCTCTCTCTCACACACACACACACACACACACACACACACACTCTTCTGGCTTCTCTTGAGAAAACTGGAAGACCTGACAACTGTAAGATAACACTTCTGCCAGATCCAAACCTCAATTGCTGAGTAACTACACTGTCTAATTTCTGGCATCCCTGCTCCTCTTGTTTTCTTAAACTCAGTTCACTTTGCTCTTTCACATTTCCTGCTGGTCCAGGGTTGCGTATGAATATGTGACCCCTGGGTATTTATAATGAATAAATGATGATTTCTTGAGTAGTAAGATATAGTCAGTTCTAGCTACAAAGACAAACACAACAATGAAAAGAGAGGTAGCTGCCTAAGTCATTTAGTATCTTTTGACAGGAAGAGACATTTTTGATAGAGGAAGAGACATTCCTCTTTCTGCAGAAAAGAACAGTAACAGATTTTTGAAGTAATTTTATCATCAAATCAATTCCAAACCACAAGGAATAATTTATTCTTCCATAGGGTGAGAATTTCAAAAATAGCATTAATCACAAAACAAACAGGAAAACATTTGCAAAATCTCTTATTATCTTGGAAAAATTTTAGTATAATAAACTACTGAACTGTCATTAAAACCTGCAAGCTGAATCTCCTCCATCTTGTTTATTTTGGAAGAGGGAACTACCACAGGAAAGGGATTGGATAGAAAGTCTAGAATCTAGATTATTTAGTATATAATTCTTATGCAATTGCCTGGGCATTATCTAAACCCTTTCACACTCATATCCCTTAAAAATCCCTCTTATATTAATTATATTCATCATCTTGCCTCCATTTTAATTAAAAGAGAAAACATCTTTATGTCACCAGCACCTTAGAGCCTTATAACTGACCCAGATTTCAAAAAAGCAGACTCTCCCAGTAAAATACAACTCTTGTTACGTGTATGACCAATACAAAAAAAAAAAAAAGTTTATTACCATTTACTGTAATCCACTGCAGATTTCCATGGTGTTTATCACTGTTGTATTAATATCTTAATTTAATTCAAGTTTTAGAAACCTAGTTGGGTATCAGCAATGACTGAGTATTCTGAATGATCTGACTGACAGTAGGTCTACAAGTGGGGCATCCTTGGTTCTTTAATGAGATACTTCTTTCCATTCACTGAATTGCTAAAGGTCAAGAAGCTTGTCTGATACAGAAGGGAATATGAAATATCTGTGTTTAGATCAAGACTGGAATTTCCCTCAAATTAAATTTTACTGTAGTTCTGCTTATTTGATAGATAGGTGGAGATATTAAAATATCTGGAGTGACCTTATGAACTGAAGAGAGACCTCTCAAAGTCAGAAATGAGGACTTTTCCACTGCATTTTTCAAACCTAGATTTTAAGAAAATAAACATTGAATATCTCAAATACATTAGAAAACTTCATTTTTATCCATATTATTAAAACAACCTGCTTTCTTTATAATGATATATTCATAGACCTCTGTATAATTTCAAATGGAATATATACAAAAGATAATTGAGTTATCATCTATTTTCATTCTAGTTAGAGGCAAGGAATTTTGTTGTATACTGGACTTCAGAAGTTGCCTTTAAAAAAAAATACTCTGGAAACCCTCTATAAATGAAAAGAATGTGTAAAGTATGCAAATACAAAGTGTGCGATCCTCATTTACCCAGTGGAATTCAAAATAAGCTTCAACTTGTGAACATATTAAGGCAGATTGAAATGGATATTAGCAGGATTTGTAAGAAGTACTCCAGCCTGTCAAACATGCTATGCACGAGAACTTTGATAATGTTGTTTTACTGATAATTACCTGCTGGCTGTCACCTCAAAGTGGGATTTCATGCAGGTTCCAGTATTTAAATATTACATTCGCAGCCAAGCCTGCAAAGACACTTATACCAATCTGGCCATGTCCATTTTATTTCACAATTATCTGTGTCTTTCTTTATGAAAAGCAATGCACTCTCTTTTAATTGTGTTTGATCTGTGTGGGCCAGAGAACATCAATGCCACACTCCCACTTTCCTGGTCCTGAGCAGGTTCTGCCTTTTCTCTCTCCCAGAAAATGGCAGACACCAGAATTACTGGAAAGCAGCACTTTCTGACTAGCATGATTATTAAGCTGGTCTTAGTTATGCGTCACAGGGGCCAAGCTACACCTCACAGTTACGTGAACTAATGGAACGTTCTAAAAAGAGGGGACACTTCTGGTCTTCCTGGACAGCCTAGTGCCTGAGGTCCTCTGCAGAGAACTTCCTTTACTCTGCCATCTCCCCCCTCCCCCGCCACACACTGTCCTCCCACCCCCATCCTGAACTCCTAATTAAATTTAACAGTTTCAAGAGTTTAAACTGTATACCTTTTTAATTGTGTCCTACTTTGTATTGGCTGATGCACAAGTCTGAAAATGGATATTACAGCTTTTTATGATATAATATCACCCTAATTGGTGCTTCATAGGCCGTGGCTGAATTCTTTTCAATTAAGCTCTAACATACAGTAACTGTTTCTCTCTGCAAATGCTGGAAAGCCATTCACAAGAGAGGACTGGTACTGCACAATTCCGAAGTACCTTAATGTGTCAAAAATGTTTTGTGAAGAAAGCTACACTGTAAATGCAATCACCTACATTGGTGTTCCCATTGTTAACTGGAAGTGAAAGTATTGCTAATTGTCCTGCGTTTTAGCTGGGTTTTTAAAGCATTATGTAGTAAGTACACCGGAGGGTCAATTTGTGAAGTGAAATACTTAGCATGCAAAGCGTAATACAAGATGCTGTGTAATACTTGACCTCTCAGCATAATAAATGTAGCAGTGAAACGCTGTGCATTCAGTATTCACTGAATAGAGCCTTCGCAGTGGAACAAAACCAGAAAATGTTCTCTTCATTCCTTTTTTTTTCTACTAAGCGAAAATTATTCCTTATAATGGCCATTGCAGCAATTAGCTGGCATTTGGTAGAATAAATGTGCAGAAATAGCAATTTCTTATTTTAAATGAGATTTTGTATGGAGCCTGCAAATTACTTGAGGTATATGAATAATTGTGTCTTAGCTTTATGCTACAGAATAGGGTGTGGGTGGGTATAAAGATTTCCTATTTGCTGTTAAATGTTTAGACATTTTATTATTTTAATTTCACTCACAGTCTGCCTGGATTGACCCTGCTTCCCCATTGATCATTTCATGTGTGCCTAGAAGCAAGTGTGCAGATGGTGGGAGACTCCCAATTAGTGCACTATGTTTTTTTATGAATGTGACATGTAAGTGCAATCAGGTCTCCTCTAGAGGCAATGGTGGTGTTTAGATTTTGGGATCCAATATCAGTACAATTTAATAATTGGCTAGAATAAACTGCTTATCGATATTCTCTGCAGTCACATGCAATTTGAAACTTCATTAAATTTTTATCTAAAGTTTTTCACCTTATTGAAATGCATTCTTCTAGGCATTCTTGATTCATCTAATTAGACTTAAGTAGGGTAGTTTTTTTCTCTCTCAAAGTGATTCAGTTAATTATGTCCATATATTCATAATTAAAAGGTGGATGAGTTGGGTAAAACTGAAATTATGAAATCTGCAGAGAGATTTTATGAGGTTTCAAATGTAGACTATAAAAAGGGGGTAAGTCAGAGCAATGTAATATTTTGCTTTAATGCCCCGTAACTCCCCCACAACTGATAGGGTTTCTGATAGGGTTTTATGTATTCATTCACTTATCATTTGTGCTCTAACAACTTAAAAAAATTCATTTGTGGCAAGCACATAGTGGAAAATAACTTTTTAGAAAAGTAAACACTATAAATACGAAAAACACTTCACTGAAGTGTTGGAAGTTGTTTTTATCTAAAAAAATTTAACATAATATTACCAATTAAAGGTTAACTCTTCGACTAATTAAAAAAAAAAGTTCCTGTCACCCACAGACTACCATTCCAGATTTCCCCACCATATTTCCTACATATTTCCTTTATACATTGTTAAATCCTTATTTCTTATTCTGGTCCTTCACACATTTTACTTGCACGTTCTAAGGTATACATAGTCTATGTAATATCTTAAGTTTCCAGAATTTTGTTTAATTTTTCCCAGGCAATTTTGTCTTTAAGATTATGCTTTTTGGACTATTTTTTAATGACATGAAAGGACTGTCCACTCTAAATTTTCTTTCACCTAAGGCCTAAGTACATACAGCTTTTTACCCAAACAAATTTTCTTTCTACCATTAATAGAGTGATGCCAATAATTCCTCTGCCAAATGCTATCATGAAGGCAATGCATTTCCAAGTGACATAGCTCATTTGTTAAATCCAACCTATGATACTACAAAATTGGAATAGCTCCAGCTGCTATTGGTAATCTACTCTGGATAAAATATTCACAGGCAAGCAATACTAATCCCTATCATTCTATAAATGAGGCTTGTTACTTATATGTCTTTCTTTATAACAAAGGAGGGTGCTGGATCATTACAGTATTGTTTTTGTCCACTGGTTAAGTTCACAATCTTAAACAAATTGCATAGAGTTGCACTATTTTAACTCTTCATGATTCCCCCCCTCCCACCATGGGGCAAATATCAATCCACAGACACAACTGTAGCATTTGAATGAAGCTAGAGCAAAACAAGGTAGATGATTGCAAGAATAGTTTGTTTTAAAATTACATATGAAATGAAAAACTGTGATTTATGACATTTTTCTAATTATTCCTTTCTGAAATGTTCCTCTTGAAACTTTCCAGAGAAGAATGTGGTGGATTAAGACATAAAATTCCATCTATGACTTTCTGAGTTAAATCCAAGTGCCTATGGCTGCGTGAATAAAGATATTTGTATGTTAAAACAGAAGGAGAGAAATGTCAAGTGTGTTGTCATATTATTGTCATTAAAAAATAATGATTCAGGTGTTATAATCAACTGGACAATTCCTTGCACAAGCTACTTCATATCACTGTGACCGTAAAGCAGCTCCCCGCTCCCCCTCAATAACCTTTGTCATGTGCAGAGTACCTTTGGAATTAATTTTTAAAAATAATAATGCAAATAGTAAAAATTGCTTGAATATGGAACTCTTAGTCTCAGTATCAATGAAATTTTATATCATTGCCATAAAATTAAAAGACAACCTTTTTACTGAAACATTTTTGAAGGTATTAACTTTGTTTTTCAAAAATCGAGAGTTTTATGTGTGCATGTGTGTGTGTGGGGGGGAATCTTCCTCTTTGGAGTATCTACAAAAAGACTCTAGTTCCCTATTTTCCAGAAAAATATTTTCCTAAAGAAAGTTCCATGAGAGGATTTCAGTTCATTCAAACAGAATGACTCCCCATTTTCCACATCTGTCCTTGCTCCCCTATATATTGTTGTGACTTGGAATGGGCCTCTGCTTAGGTATATTCTTGCCAACTCTGGTTGTCCAATTCTTTCTCCTCTTTTAAGATCTAGATCAAATGTTCTCTCCCCACCAAGCTTTCTCTGTTGTTCTGCTAAAAGGAAGCTGACCATCTTCAGAACCACGGAAAAGTTTACCTTTCTACTTCTTGGATATTCATGTACATTTCTTCACTCCTATTTGGGTATAGGCTTCCTGAAGCAATTCCAATGCCTCTTACATCTGCGCATGCAGTAAATACCTCTTTAGTGAATAAATCTTACCAGTCAGAGAGAGAGAGAAGGTGAAAAATCCCCTTAAAATGAAGAAAATGCAAACATTTCAGGAATGACCTGGTCTGTTCTGTAGATAATTTCTGGTGCTTTTAGTTTGTCTGGATCAGTGACAAGCCAGTTTGTCACATAGCTATCATCTTTTGAGATGATATGGGCCACCGTACAAAGCAATTCAGAATGAGTCAATTTTTTAAAAAGCCGTTCTCAGTTATGAATATCACTTGGCTGGGCCTTTGTGACGTTAAACAAACTGTGTAATTTTTCTAAGTGTTAGTTTTCCCATCTGTAATTTGGGGACAATTTTACTTATTTAAAGAATGTTCTGAAGATTAAATGATTAAGCACTAATAGATAGGTGGTAAGACGGACAAGAGCCCTGTAATGTCCTTTGTTTTTATTAGAAAAAAACAGCCCTTTCCCACATGTCAGATACTTATGTACAAGTTAATGACATCTGACATGATCCATGCCTCCTTAATGTGTGGGACCCTTTTGTTATTCACAACTGTGCTTGATGGTCCAGTATCTTAATGATAACAATTATGGTCCATGATGGGTGGATCCTTATTAATTTGAATTGTCTCAGAAGGCTTTGGTACTATTCTTGTAGCAAAAGAAGTTCCAAGGAATAGATATAATTCTGTTAACATACCTCATTGTATTATACTTTTCTGGAAACACTCCTGCCTCCGTTACTGGCCTGTGTACAACATGAGGGCAGGGCAGGGCTAAAGTCCTGTGAATCTTTGAGATGCAAAAAGGAAGTCCACAAAGTGATCTAAATGGCTGTGACTTGCTGCTCCTTGTCCTAAGGGGACAATGATTCTCTTACTTTTGACTTTCTGGTCACTCCCAACTGCAGGATTCCTGGAAAGCTGTCAGAACAAGCTCTTGCTTTGTGTTAAGAAGAAAGGCTCTGGACCGTAGGTAGAGGTCAAATGATCTCCCCACTTGAATCAGTTCCCCCTAGGCTTTGACCTTGTCTCAAACAATATGTTTGATTTTCCCCCTTCCCTCAACATTTCAAACATTTAAAAAATTCCTTCCTATTGAATAATGACAGTATAAAATTTAAACCAGTTCCCCCCCCCCCCCCCCCAGTTCTTTCCTGATGCTTCTGCTCTACCAAGGCTGAATTTTCATTTTGCTTAGTCAGGAAACTTCCAGGAGCATACAGCCCATCGTGCTTCTGCTATGCCTCAGTACTTGTGAAATAGCCAGGTGTCCCCTCACCATGATGAAAAGCAGATGTGAGACATGGGATGAAGTTCTGGGAATTTTCATTTTGTTCCCGTGTCTGGTTAGTCAGCTAAACCTAATGTCTACTAGCTTCTTTCATGGATGAACTTGGTTTTTGGCAGAAAAAGTCAGTTTATTTAAAAGTTAGTAAAAATCTAAACTTTTCTGAGGCTTGTGTGCCAGGAACTGTGCTATGGACACTATAAGCATCATCTCATTTGTTCACAACTTCACACAAGGGAAACTATTCCTACCCCACATCACCAGGAAGGGATTGAGTACAGTGATTGGAACATTTCCTCAAGTTCTGCTATGATTGTGGGAAAGAGCAGAGCCAGGACCAGGTCCTATAATATAATATATATATATTATATAATTATATATATAATATATAATTATATATATAAATATATATATAATTATATAATTATATAATAATATATAGACCAGGTGTCTATAATAAATACTCTAATCCTTATTCTTCCTTCTTTCCAGCTTTCTTGTTTTCTTTGCCCCTCCGTGGACAAGTTGGCCTGGCGAAGTATATATGTACCTTTATGGTAACAACTCATTGAGAGTCAATCAGACCCCAGGGGCAATGGGCACTGGCACCTTTTGAAAATACCACTTCAATCAAAATTAACTGACTGATAATCCCTATTATACCTAGTGTGGTGGCATGGGAAGGCAGTTAGGGAATGAAAGGAGGCTGAACCAATTTTACTTCTGAGAGAAGTTATTTACACAGTAAGGAATGAAAATGGATTTACACCAGAGAGGTGGACCCAGGTGTGAAAGTGATCACCCTCTAGCTTACTTGGGAGCTGTGATTCTGGACATGACCCCACGGTAAGCCAAGACCCAGTGTGTGCAATGAAGGCATGCTGACATGAGCAGCCTAGAACATACCTGGAGAAGACTTCTGCTTAGCGCTAGTAAACCCCTCACCCCACACAAATTTTTCCATACGGAGAGAATAAAACTAAACAATTTACTCAAAGAAACAGGCAAGATTCTATCTGATAAAACCTGCCACAGAAACATGATCCTCAGGTTTTATTTATTCAGTACATCCTGTTTTCAACTTTTAGGGTGCAAAATAACCTGGAATGGAATTTAAATGCATATCCTCAGCTCCTGTTTTCAAATTCTGATTCCTGTGGGTCTGAGGTGAGTTCCTGGGCTCTACATTTTAGACCATACCCAGAGATTCTGATGTCCCTCATGAGGGAAGTAAATTCTCAGAAAACAGCTTGGAGTTAGACAAGTACTCAGACAGCAGGCATTCTGTGGGCTTATTTAGGATGAGGCTTATTTATAATATTGTCAAGAAGTGCTCATCGGTGGAAAGTTGGTTTTGACTGACAGCGTCTACAACTACAGCCAGAAAGTTTCCTACGCTGCTGCTTCAAACACCTGCTTCGAGGAAAGGTGAGTAGGTGCACCAGTGTGCTCCCTGCTGGTCCTAGCTGTGTAGGCCTTCCTGGCGAGCACACTATGTAGAGCCAGAGAAGACACCCCAACTTCTGAGGGAGCGTGCCAGGTATCTGAAGTTTCTTATAATGATCATTTACTCCAGTCTGACACTTGCAGAAGCCTCTCCCATGTGCTTTGGGTCATGGGCCTTGCGCAAGTACAGTCTCTTCCTGCAAGGACAAAGGTCTCCCACCCCGCCATGCTAGTTCACATTACTCTCCCAGAACTGGCTGCCCTATTGAGGCCGGTTCCCCCATCTGCCTTCATGGCATCATGAACCCGAGAAATGGAATTCTTGGATTCCTGCCTTTCTTCCTCAGTGGTGAACTTCTGAGTTCCCCAAGGGAACTCAAGACCATGCTTGGCTTTTCTTTTGTTTGCTTGTGTTTTAGTTCTGAGTTGTTTATAAAAAGAATTTGCTGAAAGTTGGCTTCCTGAGTAATGTTTTGCCACATTTAACAATGTACCAGTTTAACAGAGTGAGTTGTTTTTCTGTTTATAACTGCAAACTGTATTCGGATAGAATGGCTTAACAGGTTTTGATGATTTCTCTGACAGTTTGGTTGGATTGGTTTGAATTTTGTCTTCATAATGACATTTTAAGGAATTTTGGTTGTTGTTTGCTAAGGGTAATAAAATAGTTTAGCCTTTCAGAGCATATATTTAATATTTGGGAAAGGGTATTAAAATCAATAACCAAAAGTTTACTCAAGATTGCTATCCCAGCTCTGACATTCACTTAAATATGAAATTGCTAGAAAGAATTCAGAGTAACTAAATTAATTTGAAATGTAGAGACTTTAGACACTAATTGCTAGTCATATAAAATCAAGGCTGATATACCAAGAAAGACATTGGTGAATATAAAAATGCTTAAAGAGAAATTCTAAATGACATTTAGAAAGACAGGGAAAAACTCTAAGTTAAACTCTTTCTGTGTGCAATCCTAAAATTTCAAAGCTTAATTGCTAAAAACAAAAATTAAGTCTGCCATTCAACCAAACCTATGCAAAGTGAATATTAATTATGGTTACAATTTGAAAAAAATAGAAATTACAGAAATTAGAAATTGAAGATAAAATACCTAACATTTATTTTCTAACAAGGAGAAACTGAGATGTTTTTACCTGGTTATAGACACAAAACAGTTTGAAATGAAAGGGCAAGTGTATTTAAAATTCATAAAGGAAGTGAGGAGGCTCTGAAGGGCTGGCACAGCTAAATGGACAATAAATCTTTGAATCTGATTTAGATATCATCATAATACTAAAATTAAAAAAGAAAGATTTAAAATATTGGTTAAAAATTCTAAAGGTATTAAAAGGTAGGTCAAATAGGAAATAACTAAAATAATGAAGCAACATATACTAAGACCAATATTTCACCTAGAAACTTGGCCAGAAAAATACCATGAGGGCTGGTTGATAAAGCTATGCATGAATTAAAAAAGAAATCTGTACAAGAACATATTGCTTAGAAAAAGAGATAAATTTTGGGTTAAAATATAAAATCATATTTATATAAAATTTATTCAGAGGAAGAGTCAACTACCCTCAGCTTTTGACAAATTCATATTCCTCAAATGCTACTACCAAGAGCAAATCAAAATTTATTAACTAAAACACTATACAAATTATTGCGAACTGTATAAACACAAGAAATATGTTTTTTGTCAAATAACAACTTTTGGTAAATTTAAGAAGATAATGATTCAGTAAATTAATAATTTAATGGATTAATTGTTCAGAATTGTTAAGGTCTTGCTTTCTTGCCTGGGCAACCATAGGCTCACATTGCCTGGGGTACCATGGACTCAAGCAAACCTCAGCCTCGGCCTGCCCAGCTATTTTTTGGGACTAGGTCTCTCTATGTTGCCCCTGGCGGGTCTCAAACCCATAGACTCAAGCAATTCGTAGCCTCGGCCTTGCTTCTGTAGGCACAATTAAAGGCATATCTACGGTGTCCAGCCAGGATTGCTTTTTAGCTAGTTGACCAGTTTCTTTTATTTGGGGTCTCTTTTTTTCACCATGTTGCCTCTCCCAAGCATGTTTCAGTACCTGGTATGCATAAGATATAAATAGGTGATGACTGAATCAGTGAATGAACTATCCTGGGGGAGGATAAGAGGGCAAACAAGCCTATCAGGGCTTCTGGCTTCCTGAGGCTTCCATGCTGTAGTACAAGGTATAGTTCCACCATATCCTGTTACTGGTTCTATAACTCTAGCTCAACTTCATCTATGTGTTATAGTCATTCTTGGATTCACAGGTTTACTTTACTGTATACTAAGAGAGCCTTTATTTTATTTAAAATTTATAGACTGAGGTAATATTGGTTTACAACAAATGTATATGACTAGAGGTAAAGGTCACACCCTTCAAGTGCGTTATACCACACCCACCACCAAGGCACCCACAATCCTCCACCACAGTGGGGACCATTTCAATGGGAACATAATGTCATTCCATAAAGGGGTAGAAAAAAAATCCAAATAAGCCAGAGAAAGGCAATATTATACAGGGTTTGTTTGACAGTAAAATTTCTAAAATACAAATATTAGAACTCTAAAGTTAGGTCCCTGTATATGTGAGATTTGCACAGTCCTTCTTTCTGAAGTGCTTGTCAAATTGATGTGAGCAAGAGATGCAATCAGAGAGGAGGACAGAGTCAGGCTCAGCCCACTCCATTCCTGCTAGAAAAGTGCTCAGCAAATCTCACCCCAGGAAGTCACAGAGAGACTGAAGTCTTTTTTTCCTTTTCTTTTCTGTAGTTCTACCTCTTCCACTTGTCTCCTTGTCCATGACAGAAAAGAAAGGAATGAGGTGAAAGCAAACCTACCCCAAGTCTTTAAGGGTGGTGAGAAGACAGGTAGGGTGTGCAGCAGGAGGCAGGCACCTAGTGTGCGGCCCATGTCACTGTGAGCACGTGTGGACTGGTACAGTAAGAGCCAGGGGCTTTTCCTGTGCAGTGAGTTGGAATTAAACATGCTAATTTGAGGTCTCTTTCAAGTATTTTGTTTAACTCCATTGGCCTTTAATTCCTTTATATTGCATCCTTTAATGTAATGTTATTTATATATGAAGCATGTTATGCTTATTAACCAATGTGCAAAAATTCAAAGTACAGATTTTCTGTAATGGGCTAATTACAGGACTTTAAAGCCACCTACTGAGTTTTGCTGAGCTTCACAACAGGTTCACTGAACTGGATAAATTTATTCAAACGTGTGGAAATGAACCCCATTCTATGTGCAATGGTACTGGGAAAACACACAAATTATACCTCAATACCAGTTTAATGGGTCAAACAGTGAACCTGAATACTGAAGTTATCTACATCTTAAAATCGTGGGGAAGCCTGTGGTAAAAAAGGGAAGTGCCCATTCAAGAGAGTTTCTCCCTGTTTGTAAACAGTGGCAATAAAACAATAAGTCTGGTGATTGGGAGCAATTCTCAGCACTCAGAAAACAGAGGTGGGTTGCCTTTCAGTGACCTCTGAAAATACACAACTTTCATAACTGAACCTGAGAGTGGAACGGAGTGACGAAAGCTCAGCAAACACACCTCAAGCACAGTCCTTTAATCTTTCCTGTTGAGAACAAGAGGGGCATTTTCTTGTGTCATGGTTTAGCAAGAATCCGGCACAAAATGTTCAGAGTTAGAAATACAAATAAGGTATTAAAATGTGACGTAATTAAACATTCTCTGCAAACTAGCTTTGCCCCCCTGAGTTTGATCAAAACAACAAAAATATGTTGATCATGCTAATATTGATTCTTAATTCATTCTCAAGTGGTTTATCGCATTTGAGAATTCCAAAGGACCACAGGTTCAAGCTCCATAAACTATATGTGGAACAATTATTCCACTATAAAATTACAGATAAGGTGCATGGCGGGGCGGGGGGAGAAAATAGATGCAGAGTGGTTTGAGAACCTTGATAGGGACAAAGTTCAAAGAAAAGACCCATTCCCAATGTTGCATCATTTGCTAATGAAAGTATGATTTCCAGTAGGTACACACCCACCCATGTGGAGGGCACATGTGTGCACATACATGCTCATCATGGCTTATATGCCTGACATGAAGATAGACATTGCTTTAATTCTTTGATGGGTTCCTGTCATAGATCTACTAATTTTGTCACAAAAGGAAAAAGAATATCATTTCCAAGCCTTGTCCTCAGGGCACCTTATTCTCCTGTACCTACCCAGTGACTGACGGTTGCGTGTTGAGAACCTGATTTATGCTGATCTCCTCAGGGAGACACTGCTTTGCCCAGCTCTGAAAGCAGTGAAGCCTGACTTCACTTTAAGCTCTCTCTCTGCAAGTGCCATACACCAAGAAAAAAAGAGAGTTCTCAAGGAAGTAAGGTGTGACGCAGGCCAGCTTCACCAAGATGCTCGGACCAAGAAATAAGAATTTAAATATGAAATACTAAAATTTCACACATGACAGAAACAAAATAAATGGTGTACCACTGAAAGCATTTGAGGTAATTAATCAATGCTGTGTTTGTACATATCATTAAATATATTATACTCAGTTTAGATTTGATTTCTATGCTCCTTTTATAAAGAGTTAAAAGAAAATACATTTGAATTCACGCTGATACTGAAAACATGCTCCTAGCTTCTAGTTTTTTGGATTTCAAATCATTTCCATTAACAAACAGCTATTTGCCCTCTAATAAAATATGTCATTATGCTTTATTCACATCGCACAAAAGAATCACTGAAAAATCGCCCCAATGATGGCCAATAATTATACATTTTGCTCCTGTGCTAGCGATGAAGAAATCTGTTCATTGGAGAAAGCAGGTGCTGGGGCATCAAGCTAATAGTCAATGTGCGCCACGGTAATTAGCCACTGCGATTGCTAAAATTAACAATTAGCTAACATGCAATTCTCTTTTTTGCAGGCTGCAGTTTACTTTGTATAATCCTTGCATGTTCTTAGTAATTATTCTGACAGCTTATTATTTTTATTTTTTCTGGTTTGAACACAGCTTTAACATTTGCATCGGGCAACCCAAATGTTCAACAGGCAGGGGTGAAACAACTGCTTGACTAGGCATTTTTCTGAGGCACACATTTGGTTGTTTTCTTAACTTTTCATTGTCGGGGAGGGGAGCAGTAGGGGTGAGATCTGGGATTCTTTCAGAGCTATTGTCTTCTCCCCTGGACCTTTCCCCAGGGCAGCACGCTCCTTCATCCCGAAGCTTTTAGACCGGAAAACTGCCCAGTCAGCGGCAATTTAGACATGAGGGAACAACTCCAGGGATGAAGTGCCACAGGCAAGCTGGTCAAAACATCTTCTTTTCATTCTTCTTCCCCGGAGTGTGTCTTTGGTTAATGCATTTGCGGCCCCCACATGAGCCCTCCACCCCCCTGACGGTGGGAGAAAATGTAGCATCGTGTGGATTGTTCTTCTCTGGGGCTATATGCTGAGATAATATTGCTAGAGCCTTTCAGTGGAATAAGCCTGAATAAGCCTCGACCCACATGTGAAAGAAAAAAAAAATAATAAAAGGTAAGGGAGAAAAACCTCTAGAAAAACCTCTGAGAGAGAGAGAGAGAGAGAGAGAGAGAGAGAGAGAGAGAGAGGTGATGAAAGCTCTTAAAGCATTCAAGTAAGATGTGCTGTGGCAACAAATTTAGCCAACTGCTCTTCTGAGTTGTGTTCATTTCCTGTGGTGGCCCGCAGTCCCCCAAAATAGTGGCTTAAACAATATCAAAGATAAGAGTTTACAGCTCCGAAGGTGAGAAGTCCAGGGTGGGTTTCACTGGGCTAACACTGAGGTATCTCCAGGGCTGCATGACTTGCCTTTTTCAGCTCCTAGTAGAGGCTTCCCCCACTCCTTCAAAGCTAGCAACAAGGTTTCTCTCACACTCTTTTGTGGCCACACCTCCTTCTGACCACCACTGGGAAAAATTCTCCAGTTTTAAAGGCCCACCTGGATAATCGACAATAATCCCCCCGTTTTGAGGCCATTGGTTTCAGGTAATAGCAGCATTTCAGTCAGGCCAAACTTGCACTCGAAAAGGAGACACTCCTATCAAGGGGTAGAAAGTCCCACCAATCTCATGAGCCTGGGAGTGACAGTACCAAGCTTGGCCTATACTGATCTCCAGGGTGCATTATGAAGCTTGGCATGGGAGGGTCACAAAGAATGGTCATTTATGGGAATCCACTGCCCATCACCCCCTCCTTGCCCAACCTCCTACCCACTCGTAAATAATCCAACTTCCTGGCATTAAATGTAGAGGCATAGCTTACAGTATGTAAATTCTTCATTGGTTCATGTGGTAGACAAAATCACAGCCCTCCAGAGATCCCCAAGTCCTGACTCTGCAACCTGCAATTCTGCTGCTTTAAATGGTCAAAGAGAAGTTCCCGTGTGGCAGCGACGGGCTGCAACAGATGACTTTGAGCGAGGGGCACAGGCTGTCCACACCAACTCTGAGCTACATGAAGAAACAGTGCCCACTGCAGCCCTGATTTCTAAAACTCAGGGGCCGAGAAGGTCAAGCACTGGGCTCCTCTGTAGTGCTGACACTCTGTCTGCGTACCAGTGAGAGCCAAATGTAGAGGTTCAGATGAACCTGGGCAGACACAAAGATTAGCCCAGGAATCCAAAAGTGGGCTGCCCAAGCTGAGGAGGACTTGGCTTAGCAGGTAGAGTCAGGGAAACCAGTTAGGGCACAGGTCGGGCCAGGTTGTGGTAGTAAAGCATAGCAACACACTCTGTTTGTTTAAATAGGAGAAAACTGGAATGAGCAGAGTGTGCCAGAGTCAGGGAGGTGGGAGTCAAATACCTAGAGAAGGGATTGCTACTGAATTTACCCAAGGTGAGTCTTCAGAATCCCTGCTGTGCCTTGCCAAGTAGCCGGAAGAAAGATGAATTTTGAGGGATGCCTTGTCTTAAGATAAAATCTACTCTTCACAATACACATGTGTTGGATCTCTGGCTCTACATAATCACTGACTGGAGAGGTTGATCTAAGTGAGCAACTTTAGTAATAACCACCTTAATAATTTATCTATTCTCTAAAGTGAGCCGTCCACATAAGCTCACTTCAAATCCACACATGAAATTACAGTGGACCAAGAGAACTTTCGGGAACCATAAAGCCAAAGCTTAAAGATGCTTTACAAAAATTTCAAGGTTATTGCTTCAAAAGTCTGGTAAAGATATGGGGCTAGAATATAGACTATAGGAAAAACCAAACCTCTCCAGTGATGAGACAGTTCATGGGAACAATGGTAATAAATCTGGGTGATACATGGGAAAAAAATGTATTGTGAGAGGGTATTTCACCAGAAAATCTTCACATGCTCACTTAAGAGCCACCCTGGTGCATTGAGAGGAACTGCATTGGTTAAGAGCACACATATGGCGTCTGTATCCCCCAAGGTCTAGCACTATTTCTTCTCTGCTTACTTCTCACTAGTATTTCAGGACATTATGATTATTTGTCTTTATTAAAGATGGAGAGGCCAAGATGCAAAAACTAGTTTAGGTTCCCAGAGACCTACTGGAATTGGGGAGAAAACCCTTAACTCCTAAATTATGTTCTGATGTTGATCTCTTCAGGCCACAAGTTCACAAGATGGGGAGGAGGGGGAGTGAAGTAAAGATGTGAGCAGGGATGTGGCCATGGGAGGTGGTGGAGTGGGCAGTGGGGCAGTGGTATGGGAGAGGGAGAGACTAGAGCTGAGGAACCCCAGTTCTTGGGCATCATGGAAAAGACTCAAAGACAGGCTTCAATGGAAAGAAGTGATTCAACCTAATGCTAGCTTGTGGTCAGAGATAAGTAAGGAAAGGGAGACCACCAAATGTTACCATAAAGGAAATGGAAGACAAGGGGCTAAGTATCAGGGTAGGGACCACTTCCTCACTCTAAATAGATTTTTAAATGGTACAATAAAGAATAAACTTCTTCATGCTAGAAACACTTGCCTACTCATTAAGAGGATAGAACTCCTAAAATTCTCCAGCAGAACCAACTTGATGCCCAGCCTAGAACACTTCATTAGGGAATGCCATGCCTCACAGGTATGCACCCAGAACCACTCCTCCCTTTGCCCCCATTTCCAACCTGTTTTGTTATCATTCTGCAGCTTCACAATCACCCCTCAAGAGACCGTTCATTACTATAACAGAGTAAGTAGCATCTGACATTGGGTAGGTCACTTGAGGGAAAGATAACAAAAGGATTATGAATCCATTCGATTAGATTAGACTGATTATATATAGTCCAGGGGGTAATATCAAATAGATTATATCAAAAGAAATAATATAAAATATCAAATGTGTGTGTGCATGTCTGAAATGTCTGCTCTCTTGATTCTATTTCATTTGTGCTAATCCCAGTTTTTTTTTGGAAGCTTTGTTTCCTCTGTTTCCATTTAGAAATAGACTGTAGGACTGCACTTGCTCCTTTTTGTAAATCAGGATGAAAATAATGTCTTCTCTATGGATTATACTTTTTCTAGGCTTTTTTTTTTTTTTGCTACTTTTCTCTCTTCTTCCCAGTTAGTACCATCAGGACAAGAAACTCAGCACTTGTGGAAGTTTCTCTGCAACATGAGTCTGCCTGGGTGTGGAATAAAGATCAGTGAGGCTATCAGGTCTCTACCTGACCCAGGGTGTCAACCTGATGGGATTTCTTCTATTATATATATGAACCAAATAAAATAGATTTAAAAATCTGAGTACAAATGGAGACACATTAGCTTCATAATAAAGTCACGTGGGAAGAGGCACACAGCAAAATTTGACTACTTTGCAAAGAGGAAATACTACATACACTGGGATCAGGAATAGAAGATCCTAGAATCAGAAAAGTAGGAGTTGGGGGGGGTCTCACTCCGTATGTTTTCCTTTAGGAGTTCTATGGGCAGCACTGATCACAGGCTTCCTATCCTAATCTTAGCAAGAGCTGAATGAGAACTAGAGTAAGTCACACAAAAAATTACTACTGACCATCTTCCTTTAAAAAAATTTGAAACAGTCATGGTATAACAGGATAATCCCTAGGGACAGGGGAGGTCCCAGGTTCCCTGTTCTACCCAAGGAGGGTGGGGCTGGAGGGAAACTAGAAAGAAAAGGAAGGCATGAAGGAAGGATATCAAGAAAACCTGGAGGAGGCACATGGAGTGGACAGACGTGAAGAAGCTATGCTTGCTTCTCAGTCTTAGAGTTGTACCGGGGACTTGGGGGACATGGAAGGAGGTACTTGAAAGAGAGAGATGTGGGTGAAAGATGCTTGGAAAGGCTGACAATGGTAGCCTTTGTCTTGATTTATATTTTGATTTTGCTCCTTTTGTCCCAGACTTGCAAGGTCCCTCTGCCTCCTTCCTATGGTTCCCCACCAGAAGGTGCTTTAGACTTGTGACATGCTGTTGGACCTCAGTGGTCCTGTTTTGGACTAATCCTGTTTGGTTGGGTATTTACCCACAAGGGGATGGATAGTTTTGGATGCTTGATGTGGAAACTATTTTATCTGTTTTTGCCTTTCTCTTCTCTCTAGTGTATACTAATAGTATTAAAGTTATTTTCTATTGAAGATCTTACGCACTGGAGTATGTTTTGTCTTGATGTAGCAGATGGCAGAACCCACTTTAGAGTGTGCAGGTTTGGGGGCCCAGGTTACCCTTCACCCTGTGAAGGGTAATAAGAGCAGTTTATTGGGACTTCTAAATGTAGAAATCTAATGTTATGTCTTAGCATTAAATGCCTCCTCACTAATGTTTTGGATGATTTAATGAGTGGCATCATTTACAGGACACAAGGTTATAATCTGAATTTATGAACTGTAAAGACAATACCAGTATGCTGACTAACTAATGAGCTTTTTAATGATGAGAAATAGATAAAGCTTAAAATGCAGAATGCTTATCAAGCACCTCAGACAATAGCAAAGTGGAGCAATTTAGAAGTACTTACCAGTGCGACTGCTGTGACAGTGAGAAGTGAACTATTTTCTTTCATTTTAAAGCACTGCTTTTCACACATGGCAGTAATTTCTATATTTTCTTATGAAAAATTAAACATCCTGGCATAATCCTCTTTTTGATAGCATTTAAAATATAAATAACCTATTGATATCACTTGTAATAAAGCAGGAGAAAACGCCTCCACAAAGAAAGGGATGTCTGAATATCAACATGGGTTGAAAGGATCCTGGATTTGGGGGAGGCTAATGGGTGAGAATTTCTCAGGGAACTTCCTTGGAGCAGGCAGCGCTGGGTTGGGCAGACACAGCATATCACTGTTTCAAGTGACTTGTAGGAAGTCTGGACTGTCAAAGAGAGTCTATGGTTGACTTGGCCCTTATGCAAGTGGGGATAAAATAAATTAATAAGATAACCATTTCCCTTGCTAAGAAAGGTTCTTTATCTCAGAACCTCTAGAAAGTGGTAGTCTGGGGGGGAATCTGAAGGAGATGAACCATTTTTGAACTCACGGGACCCCAGATGGATATGAGGATCTGAACCTGCTTGCTCAATTGCAGAACTCCACACCTAAATTCCCATGAACCAACGACTCCCACTCCCAGGCAGGGCTGGGCTATGTTGTCATGAGGGGGCTTTGCTTTGTTGTTGCTGTTGTTGTTAGTAAGGAAGTAGACTGAGCATGCCTTTCCCTACTCAGGCAGTGAGTTTCCCAGTGTTTCCTTTATTTGCTATCCCCTGGACAACAGAAAGGTCCCAAGAGTGAGGTTTTCACTACTCACCCTCACCCATCCAATCTCTATAGCAAATAGGAAAGATGGTAATGGAAGGAGTCAGGGAAAAGCAAATCCTGAGGTATCCCTTCCCAGAGAGGCAGAGAGCTAACATGGCAGGAGGAAGTCTTTGGTGTATCAAAGATTTGAATGTCAACTCTGGCTGGGTAACTTTTGGCAAGTTGCTAAACCTCCCTGGCCAGCCTTGGTTCCTTTATCTCTGTGAGGATTAAGCAGACACCCAAGTAACACTGGATTTATTCACTTTAAGAGTAGCGCCAGGATACTGCCATAGAGATGAAGAAGTTACAGTGTAGTATCCCACCAAAAGCCAACTTGCCCTGAATTGTCAACCAGGATACATTTCTGAGCTGTCTCCAGCCATCCTCCCTCCTGACACCTGTCCTCTCCTGCCTCCTGACTCATCTCACACCTTGTGCTTTTCTTTTAACTCCCTCTCACCACTTTACCCCCTTCTCAATGCTGAAAATGCTCCTTGTTTTGGAAACAAATCCCTGAGAACTTGCCACTTCTGAGTTTAGTTTGAATTGCCAATCAAAAGTTCTCTCAACACTTAATTATGATGTGCTCTGAGGTTTATTCCTCCTATATGTTAAGATTTCCAGATAAATTATAGTATAACCAGTTAAATCTGTATTTCAGATAAACAGGAAATGATTTCTTAGTATGGGTATGTACCACGCAATATTTGTATTTTTACTTGCTAAATCTGGCAACCTTGGTAAATAAATATGAGCTAAGTTCTCTTTGATATTGAAAGTCCCCAAATCCAGAAATAATTTCAGAACTGGTCACCTCAAGAAATCTAGCTCTGACATGTTGGTATTTTGTGCTAGAAGAGCAATGGAATCCCTTAAGACTGAGGAGAAGCTTCTGTTGTTGCCTAAGCCCTTTATCACTCCCCAGTAAAGGAAATAGTTTTCATGTCCTACATCCTATGTTTCTGCTCTTCTTCTGATTGGAAATGCAACCACTGCTCCCCACTTCATGACCTACAAGAATGTGACTTAAAGGGTCTCATTCAGCTATGGATTGTTCAGTGGCTGCGTCCTCCCAAAGTAAGGATGAGGTAATATATTTCCTCATCTGTCACATGAAGTCCCCACCCTCCTTTTCATCTCAGCCTCTAAACACAGGATAAGTACCCCGGGTCTTCTCCATTATTCTTCAGACTTTACTGTTATATGAATTCTCTAAATGTATGTTACCAAAGTTTGATTTTTTTCTCCTACTAATCTGTCTGCTATTCACTCGTTTGTTCAGTCTTTGAAGATGTCAAAGAGGGTGAGGAAATTCTCCCCTTTACTCCCACAATAATATCTTTACTTTGCTACTTTCATATCTTAACTATCCCCAGAAAAAACTGTATTAATTGAACTGTAAGTTATGCAAATGTGTATGTCTTGTAACCAGACTTGCACAATGCAATGGATAATGTACAGGCTCACTCTGCTTTACTTTTGTCAGGCTTCAGGCTCTTCTTTCTCTGTGTGTCCATGGTGTACCTGTGTGGGCACCACCAGCTGGGTAATGCCAATGCTCATTTCTCCTCTCTGTTCTAGAGCTACTGATGGCCCAGGACTTGTTGGAGCCCCTGAAGAAGGCTTGACTGTAGAAGGCAGGAGTCCTGTGGGTTTGTGGATAAAATTTAGGAGATTCCATGAATTTGGATGAGGGAAAAAAATGTTCTTTTTTTTTTTTCATAAACCCTTTCAATTATAACTGCTGGCAATAGAAGTAATGATTATTCATACTTGTGACCTTGTCACCAAGACAAACCACACATTTTAAAAATTATTATTGTAACACATTCAGGTCATTGGAGATACTGGAATTTCAATTTTAATTACTCACTCATCATTGCTTCAAAATCATCGGACTTATAGATGTATTATAGATCTTGTTATTTAGAACAATGTATTCATTCATACCAAATGATGAGAAAAAAATTTTATAGGTAAGTCTGAATTTTAAAATTTTTGGGAACTTTATTTCAGTAAATTGGCTTTCTTTATAATCATGGATAATTTATCTTATGCATTCTAAGACACTTTTCTCAGAAGTGCAGGTTTCAGCAAGTTTCTAAAGGATTCCAGGGCATGCATGAATAAAAGCTAAGAACTCAGTCTGAAGGAAGATTGGAGACCCTGAACATATAGTTTACATTCCCAAAGCAACTACCTTTAAAGCAAATCAGACAGAACTCATCCTAGTTCCTCTTTATAGGGATATTTCAAACTGCAACCTGTCCCGTCGTGACTTACAAGTTGTCTCAATATTCCTGCTTAGAAGTTTCCTGGAGCATGTGATTGATTTCTCGAGAAGCTCACAGGCTTCAAGGGACTGCGAAAACGGCAACAAGAGTGAAAATGGCAATGAGATGGCAACAAGAATTAAAACCAGAACCCAAGTTTGCCTTCACTGCTTGGCTCCATTTTCAACCATTTTGCAGTGAGAATCACTATAAAATTCAATATGCATAAAGTTATATTAAATAAAAACACGAAATTTATAAATGTGTTGTGTAGTATAGCAAAACTATGCGTAGCTGATAGGTTTAGACGCAATCTCCTTTTTTTGTGACTTTGAGTGCGGCTCCTCTGTGCAACGCTGGTGAGCTTGGGAGCTCAGGAAAAGATGACCTCAGGCTTAGAAGGAAGGTAACCAAGTAGAGAAAGGGAAATCTCTGACTGCTCTCACCCCTTTGTTATTTGTGAGCTTCCGAGGGCTCTGGGGAAGGTCGTGGTGAGGCAAGGGGCCTAGAGATGGGGGGCTGTGTGCTGGAAATGGGTTGCTTGCTGGGTGGGAAGTGGGGGTGCCTGATCCTGCTTTGGAGGGTGTGTATGTATAGGGGGGATTTGAATGAATGTGTGGCAGGAGGGGCCAGGGGGAGTTTGGACTGGGAGAATAAAGCCATGAAGGGACCCATCTCATTAAAGAATCCATTTCCCATTTTCAGCAGTTTGCTACATTAACAAGCTGAGCCTTGAAAGGATTAGATCTGCTAAGTGAGTGCCTGTTCCTTGCACCATTGCAAAACACATTTCAGAAAGCAGTGGATTCGCCTTAAATGAGTATCTGCTAGAGGAGCAAAACCCTAGGAAAACAAAGGGGCACGCCAGGGTAAGCTAATAATTCCTGCTGTGCTTTGAGGGCAATGAAATGACTGCAACCCTGAGAACTTTTTCTCCCTCCCCTGCAGTTGGTATAAACATAAGAGCCATTTTGATGATCATATCGACACCTCAGCAACAAGTGCTTCCCAGGTGCCAACAAAATGTCACTTTCCAAAGGGTTAAATGAACCAAAAGGCCTCAACCTCAAATATTCTTTTTCTGGGCCTATTTAGTATGCTAGCTATTAAACAAAACAATGGGCATAGATTCATATCCTGTCTACAAATAATCGAATGATACAAGAACAAATCTACCACCAGCTGCTTCATCCTGTGCTATGCTTTGACTGGGAGGGGAAAGCCAAGTTTCGAGCCAGAGCTGGCCTGACTCAGGCCATAACTTGTGAGTCCTGCTATTCTAACCCTTTCTCTTGATCTGCTTTTCAGCCTGTCTTGGAGCACACAGCTCAGAGCAGCAGGGAAGTTGCTTAGCAAAGGGCCACCCACTTGCCTATTATTCCTTCCTCGCCTGTGACATGACACAAGAACAAAGTAGACATTAACCGCTACATTAAACCCAGAAAGAAAGTAATCAGTAACCTGTTATTCCCTTAATAAAGGGAAACACATGCAGTGTGAAATCCAGAAGACTAATCAATAGCTGCAGACAATGCCATGTGCCAAACAAATTGCAAATCAATTAGAATCCTTGTTTTCTTTGAAATGGTTCACTATATCTAAAGCAATTACTCCTTCATTAGACCTAATTTAACAGCATGACTGCCCTGGCTACAACTGGCAGCGTCTGGCTATCAAATGGAAGAATGGCAGCTTATTTCTGTCTGTCTGTGAGTCTAGCACCAATCAAAAAAAAAAATTGAATTCCTTTATATGAGGGAAACTTTTAATGAATGGGTGGATATTTGTTTTAATCAAAATATAGATACCAGAATGAGACCACCTCCCCAATCATGGTCAAGGGAAATGAAAAGAGAAAAGAAACTATAAGAATGACCAGATAAAATCTATATAGAAATGTACACTTTTTTATGTTAGCTTCAAGTAGATAAAACTGATGTTTAAGTATATAAAGTTCTTTTAGTTTTTCAATCTAACACATCTCTTGATACTAGTTTTAGGACTTTTGAAAAGAGAATCTACCTGTGTTTTGCAGAATTTGGAATATTCTTACAAATGATCAACCCCCTGCCCCCCCAAAAAAGCTACAAGTTTATTCTTACAAGTGACTTTGAAAAATAGCTTTAGTCAGGTGTGATCCGCACACAATAAAATTCATGCATTTAAGCATACCTTGATGAATTTTGACCAATACCCTCACCCAATCACCACCTCTATCAGATATGAAACATTTTTAACACCCCCAAAGCATTCCCATGCCTCTCTTGGCAGTTGGTCCCCTCCCCGTTGTGGTCAAGGCAACACAGACCTGTTTTCTGTTGGTTCATTTTACTTTTAAGAATAACTTCCTATCCTCTGAAAGTTCCCAGCTAGAAAAATGATTGAAATAACATATTCTGCCCGTTTGAAGAAAATATTTTTGTCTTTGAGGCAGCCAGCAGCTATCAGAATTTAAAGAGATTACAAACTTTCTGAAAGTAAATATGCTTAAAGATGTTAAACCATTTCTGGAAACTGCAGCAAGTATTCTTAAATAATATGAAAAAATTAGTAGTTAGAATGTTGTTATGAAATTGCTAAATTTTATAGACTGATTCTTCCTTTACTTTGAGAACAATCACAACTCCAAGAATGTTTCTTACTTAAAGTTCTTGAATTATTTTTTTCTGACTTTGATGAGATGAAACTCCAATATCATGGAATTATAAAAAGTGGAGGTTCTTATGTTCCCAATCCTTCCAATATTTTGAAAAGTACACAAAACTACTATGGTGTTCTTTATAGTATTGTGGCAATAGTTTGTTTGTTTGTTTGTTTGTTTTTTAAGGAAGCTCTAGTAGTTTGAGTCTTAAATTAAATCACACATGTTCCTGTTTCCCTTCTTCCTTTGCTTTCCTTATAACCGCTCTTACTCCCTCCCCTCCCCCTAATCCTCCCTCTTCACCTCACATCAAATGGCTTTTCATCCTTTGCATCCATTGCCTATCTTCTTTTTTTCTTCTTTAGAGCTCAGTGCTGGAAAATTCTTGCACTGCAAGTACCCATATCTTTCGCAGGTCAATCAACCCATTTTTCTGTCTCCTACACCTCAAAAGAAACACTCTGCCAAAGCTCCCACATTCTTAAAATATATTTGTGCTACTCTTCGCTGCATCCTATTTTGCCCCTTTAACTTGTCACTATTAATGCTGTCACTTGGTCAGTTATTTTCTGTTCTGTTAGGCTGACACTCTGAATTTACCTTAATCAACCAATCAATTAATCAACAAACCTTCACTGAAGCTCTGTTTCCCAGGAAAACCTGACTGGCTCCTTCTGGTAGTTGATTTGTAACTTAAATAAAAGTTATCTGTGATGGTGGGAGTTTGGTAGAGGAAATTATGAAGTTTAACCACCAAACGAAAGGTGATTTAGTTTGGTACTTAGGCTAAGAAAAAGCTAAAGTGACAGTTCGGGAGAAGTCTCTACATTGATCTTAGGCTGTGTAATGGACACAGTTGTTCCTATGTCACCATTTGGCTAAACATGGAGTGACCTTGGGAACAAAGATGTTGTAACTGTCTAAAGAGCATTTTTTACATTTAGATGAAATCTAACTAGTCCATGACATTTTTTGTACTGCAAATTTGTGTGTGTAGAGAATATTAATGTAGACACCATTGACTCAACCATTATATGTCTTTTCTCCCCGTACTTTACCTTATCTCCCAAACAATCCTCAGCGCCCACCCATACATGAAGCCACAGCGGGGTCACCTTGGGGGAATAGAAGATATAAAGGTTGCTTTCCAACCAACAACTTGGTGACCAACACATAATTAAAACCCAAATGAAACAACATAACCTCTTCTAGAACTGGAGGACAAACAATCTTTCTGGAGAGAAGGAGACAAAGATCTTTTGAACTTTCAAGAAGTTTCTTAAGAAAAATAAATTATATTTTAAAAGTTCCTACTAAAGTCTTAACAGAAAAGCCTTCACTCATAATTTTGTTTCCTGCCCTCCCTGTTGGCTAAATCACCACTTGCAATTTTTGAACGCATTTATATGCGTTGTAAAGCCGTGTCTGACCCAAACGAACTCTCTGATGACTCTGGTTCACATGCTTTCCATCCTTCCTGCACATGGCCGAGAGACCTGATTCTTGCTAACACACAGATAAAAGCCATACCGAATGGTGACGGAACAAATGAAGCCTGTCCTTCAAAGTAAGCGCAGCCCTTTTGTTTGTTCTGCTATAGAAAAAGTGAATAGAAGGGTCTTTTGCAAACTTTCAACTTTTTATCCCCTACCCCCACTCCTGGGAATAAACATTTTGGTTATTGAAATTTTTCCCCCCAAGTCTCTTAGTAACTATTAATGTGAGAATTTTATCTACCAAGGGTACATGTAACTAATACAGTTCTCCAAACAAATGAAAACTTCCTCTTTACTGGCCCCTGGTGATTCTGCGTCTTGCACCAGCATTGCTTTAGTTGCTATAGCATTTTCAAGAACCTCTCTGTTCTTGTCATAAATTATCTTTAAGTGAAAAAAGCTCCAAGGAGGTCTGCAGCAAACTGTATCAAATAATGAATTTGTAAGCAGTGGAAGAAAACACTTATCTTACTTATGCTCTTCTCCCATCGATTGTTCAGTGACCCTTCTTTGGGATACAGATGAGCATAACCCTGAAAAATGTTTGTGTTGTCTTTCTTTAACTGGCAGCCTGCAGTCTGCATGATCTAATAAATATTGGCAGGGCCAAATGAAATAATATAGAAGAGCTTCTCTTCTTTAAAGTCCACAGACCAAGAGACTCTTGTCACTTGTTAATATCTCCATCAAACACTGAAGTGTTAACATATGTGATACGACCACGCAATCAAGTAAGGACCGATTTGTTGACTAATTAAACCAACACAACAAGCTCTTTAGCACCTACAAGTGACAAGTTTAGAGCAGGCAAGTGGAAACTCTCAATTGAGCCCCCTTTTATGAGACTATCATGCCAAATTCAATTCTGACTGAGTAGTATTTGAATGTACTTGACTTCCACCATGTGCTGACATGCTTACAATAATTCATCATGGGTTGACAATAGCCCAATATTAGAGATTTATGATATATACAAAACAGTCCAAATGAAATGTAGCCCTAACGTGGGTCTGCTTTCTTTACCCATTGCCTATTGATATTATAATTAATGGTCAATTACTTAGGGGAAAGAAAATAGAAAATAGTCATTACTGGTTTCAGTCATCATTGGATTTTTTTTTGGCAAAATCTGGAGGTAAATGAAATCATCTCCACAGTGTTTGCTTCAAAATAATAAAAGGGTAAAGATGCCTGATAGTCATGATGTATTTTAGCAATGAGAATAAAGGAATAATACTACTTTAAAGAAAACCTCATGTTAAATAAGTCACCCGAGAGTGAAAAAGCATGCCCAGGTGTAGCTTTGTGTGTGCAGCAGGTAACATATGTTGTGCCTGTATGTAGAGGTACGCCTTCCCTGCCTACAAACAGATGCTTTATATTCAGTTTCCTTGTTTGCAAATTGAAGCGCATCCACTAATTTATTTCCTACTAATCCCTAAAATTAAATTCCACCTGTGATCTGACCTTTCCATATTCAAGTTAGTGAAAAGAGAGGCAAGATAGGCAGGCAGTCAATCCCTCTTCCTCTAAATACTTTCTTATATTTTATATACTCATATACAAATTTTCTATAACCAGCTCTGGCCCTCTTCTGACTCATCCCATCCATGTCAACTGCACAATTTCACCTGTGGATAACCAAGAATTAAGAGTATGCATTTCAACATAATACATATACCTGTGTGTTAATGAGTGGCATTTTCTAATCCCTTTGGGACAATAAGCACAGGAGACATAGTAGATCCTGCAGAGGCTGTTCAATTATCAGAAGAAACTACAAGTTATGATCATTTCAATGCAGACCTGGCTTGTTTCCTGGGACCCAGCAATAGGTGCTCTCCTTTGGACAAGGCCCAGGCCTGTGAATCTTAGAACTGCAGATCCGTAACCTCTGTCCCCATACTAAGTGGCTCATGGAGGAATAGTTCTGTGCCCAAAGACCTAACTGGGAACAAGAGTAAAAGCCTCGTAAGAAATCAAACAGGGTTTTAGCAAACTGTGAGGGTGACCTACAGGCCCCAAGAAGCTAGTTTCTGTTCATCAAAAGAGCACTTTGATAATTCCCTCCGCTAGTGATGAAAATGACAGACTCGATGCTATCTGCCTCCTGTCCTCCAGGTGAGCTTCTTGACAGGCATTATCTAGACTTACTGTGAGCACCCTGCAATATATACATATGTCAAATCATTATGTTGTATACCTGAAGTAAATTTAGTGTTATATGTCAATTATACCTCCATTTTTGAAAAGGGAAAATCTTCTAATTTTCTTCTAATCTCTGGCCATATTTTACTTATTTTCAGTAAACAATACAGCCATATATTTTATAAAATAAAATGACATAAAAACATATTGATTGAGAAGACTTACTCCTACTTCCATATGTCTACCCTGATTTCTAATCTGTGTGCCATTGTTTTCTTGGATATTCTTCCGGAGTTTCTTAAGGGAAATACAAGCAAATACAAATATTTACCCTTCATTTTCTTAATCAAAAAGTAGCATGCTTTTTGTAGGTCTGACCATGTTTTTCTTCTTTAATGGCAGATAGTCCCAAATCAGTGATGAGACATCTGTTTAAAAGACAAAAACTTTATTCTCAATCAGGGCTTTCAAGAATTCCTGAATTCTTTCAGGAATACTGGCCTTCTTTCCTTCTTAGGAGGAAAATTGGCATATGGTAGAGGGAAAAAGAAATTTTTCCTGTAGACACAGCACAAGACCTTCAGAAATCCTCCCCTGGTCTGGGTGCCTAGCTCTTATTAAATGTCCCATTGCCCAAGATGACCTTTTTAAAAAGACCATGGGATCTGACAGTTAACTCCAGGAGAGGATATTTTAAGTAAAGGACTGCAGCAGGCATGAGATAAGCTGAAATGGAATCTAGGTCTTAAATATAGTCTGACATTCTAAGGAATTCATCTTCTGAAGATCTTTGTTCTCAGAGAATTTCACTAAGTTTAGTGACAGGACTAATGCAGTTCTGAGTTTTCTGGTTCCTGCATCCTAAACTAGGACTCAGTTACTTAGGACTTTAGTTTCTCCAAGCTTAACTGCACTCTTAATTACTTTAAAAATAATATTTACTGTTTGTTTAATTTTCATCTTTTGAGTTTAAAGTGATTATGCTTATCATCTGGAATTTGGAGAACACAAAAATGCATAAGAAAAGTAACACACATGATACTGAAAGAGGAAATCAATATTTGATGTTTGTGTACTTAGGGGTCATATAAGACAAATTGCCTTGTAAAATTTACTGTTTTTAATTTACATTATTTAAAAAGCCTTTATTTTTTTTTACTTTATTTTTCAGAGTAGTTTTAGGTTCACAGTAAAATAAATAAAAAGTATGTAATGTTCCCAGATATCTCCCAACCCTTGTTATTTACTTATGTCATGAACATTTTTATATATCCAGTAACTGATTTCTTAAATAATTTCATAATATTCTATCACATGTGCACATAATACTTTAATCAATGCTTGTTATTTAGATTCTTTCTTAACATCCCTTATTTTCATTATTATGAACACTATAGTCAATATCATTGTAAATTAGTCTATGTTCAATATCTGATTATTTCTTAGAAAGCTTAGAAGTAGAATTATTAGGTCAAAAGTCATGTATTTTAAGGCTCTTGATATTTATTGCCAGGTTGGTTTGTACCTATTTTAAAAGAAATACAATGGACAGTTATATGCAAAAAAGAAAAGAAACCAGACCCTTAACTCCATACAAAAAAAAGAAAAGAGTTCAAATGGATCAAAGACATGGTTATAAGACTTGAAACCATAAAATACATAATAGAAAACATAGATGATGCATTTCTGGACTGCAAGGGTAGTGATATATTATGGAACTCAACTCCAATGGCAAAAGAAATACAAAAATAAACAAATGGGACTCCATCAAACTAAGAAACTTTTGTGCCTTGAAAAAAAATCACCATAAAGACAAAAAGGCATGCTGGGAAAAGATATTTGCTCATCATATATCCAAAGAGGTGTTTACTTCTAAAATATGTAAAGAACTCATACAAGTCAACAATAACAAAAAGACAACCCAGTCAAAAATAGGCAACCCACCTCAACAGATACTTCTCCAAAGAAAATATAACATGACCTAGAGGCACAAGGAAAAATGTTCAACATCAATTATAAGGGAAATTCAAATCAAAATAACAAAGATATCCCCTATGAGAATGGCCTATATCAAAAAGAATGGAAACAACAAATATTGGTGAGGACTAGACAAAAAGGCACACTAATTCACTGTTGGTGGCACTGTACATTGGTGCAACCATTATGAAACACAATATGGAAATTCCTCAAAAAACTAAAAATGAAAATATCATATGATCCAGCAATAGCATTTCCAGATATTTACCCAAAAATAATAAAACACCAAAAATATTAAAGATTTATGTACTCCTTTCTTCACAGCAGCATTATTTATAAAAATCAAATCAAGGAACCCACCTGAAGGTCCACCAAAAGCTGACTGGATAAAGAACTTGTGGAATATATACTTACTGTATTACTACTCAGGTAGCTGAAAAAAAACAAACACACACAAGATAGTTAAAGAGACCATTTAAGTTTTCTATGTTAGTTCTTAGAATATACTGACACCTAAGAAATGGAAATATTTCTTGAGGTTAAAAAATTAAATATTCACAAAGTGTAGTATATAGAAAGCTGATATTTGAGGGGATTTCAACAAAACATGTATTTCTAAAAAGTACAAACCGTGTTTTGAAATTAAATTGCTTTAAAATTTTAATGGTTCTTAACGTTAAAAGCTCAGTGAACGATAAATGCCACAGTTTCACTCATGAGGAATATAAGCAAAGCAAACAAATGAACAAAACACAAAAAAATAACTCCTAGACTCTGAGAAATATATGTTGATTATCAGAGGGGAAGAGAACAGGAAAGGGAGTTGGAAAAAAGAAATGAGCAAAAGCCATCAGAGAAGTGTGTGATGAGGTAGAACTGTGGTGTGAGTGTGCTGATGATGCTTATAAACGTGGAGGAAAAGCTGTAGTCCCAAAACTTAGTTTTGTAAGCCAATGGTAAATCAATAAACATGTTTTTAAAAAAAATTATGTGATGATTCTTTTTGTTGCTTGAATTATTTACCACAATATAATCACCTTATTAAAATGTTTCAAAATTTCATGTTTTGGCTTCAAGTTGCTTCAAATGAGGAATATATATATGTATATATATATATATATATACATAAATATATATTCCATACAAGAGGAATATATATACATACATATACATACATCCATAGATTATATAGATGTATATAGATGTGTGTAGACATATATACATAGATGTATTATAGATATATATGTATACATATGTCTAAATGTATACATCTATATGTATACATCAGTTTAGAAACTTCACAGAGGATTCGAGGAACATTTTTGCACAATGTAAGCTTGGAAGGCATATATCAGAATTCCTTTTTCAAAACTACGCAGTTTTAGAGAAAAGGAGACGCGGTTTGGAGAATTCTGATTTATGGGTTGATGAGTTATTTCAAGGAAAATTTTAGCATGCTCAAGAATATGTTAATTCTCTTCAGTAAATAGAGAAATCACAAAGTTCAGTGCACGAGTGAAGTATCAGGTTTTTTATATGTAGAGACACGCACTCTTTCACTTTTGTTTTTAGATGCAAATTACCAAGAGAAAGGATCTTTTCGTGCTCAAAATATAACTGAGAGCTTAGATTTTAGAAATCTATTAATTTTTGTTTCTTTCAAGGTCCAGAGGATTTTTTTTTTACACTGCTATTGAGATCAGATGGTCTCTAAAGGAATCAATCCAATTTCAATAGAAGAGCTATGCTGTGTTGGGATTTTTCATATAATCCAATTGCTAAATGATACCAGGACTACCTTGATTTAAAAGAAGAAATAGAGACGACACATTGCTCTCAAACCTCTCCATGTTCACGAGATCACTGAACTAAAAAATTTTCCCTAAAGAGAATATATCTTCTATGATCAAGGCAAATCAACATCAATGAAATAATATCTGTACTGATAGAAAATGTTATTTACTTGGTAATATCAAATATATGGTAATAATTTAAGTGAAAGCCATGGATAAGTTTATGAAATTTACATCTATCTCATTTCTGAAATGTGAATTAGTTTCTGAGACTTAATGTGCTCCTTCAGCCTTTGACTCAGAGGAACCCATAACTATACTCTTTAGATTTGGCAGATAGCAAAAGAACAAGGTCATGAATAGAAGAGTACCATGCATAAACCTAAACCTAATGATGAACTTCCACTGAATAGGAAATGCAAAGTGAACTCTCATTGTTACAAATCCTCCTAAATAAAAGTGGTGAAAAAATCAGTCTAGCAAATGCAACCATCCAAATCTATTACTAAGATGTTACAATGCTTTACAAGACACAAAAACAAAAAGGTTGCTCAATTGTAATTTCCATGAACAATTCTTCACCTCTGTCAGTTCCCTGTCCACTTCAAAATGTTTAATCAATCATTGTAAAAGAGCATGTTTTAGAAGGTTTGTAATCATGATGTGATCTATAACTTCGAAAATGTTTAGATCAGTTTTCCCAAATTTGATTTCTCAAACCTAAGTCCTTAATGATGCTAATTAGTGTTGCAAAAAAGAAAAGAAAAGAAAGAAAGAAAAAAATACTTCAATTTGAAACCCAGGATGGCCAAGAGGCATACTGCAAACCCATGTCAGACATAGATGAAGAAATCACTTGGAAGGGTCTCAGGGTGACTTCTTAAATGCATCTTGTCCAATGAGTCAAAATTAGGACATATGGTGTAAAAAGTAATTTTGCCAATAGGCATGTCTTCTTTAATTCTTGAATTAAGCAATAAAAATTATAAAATACATATTAATTTTACACAAATATAAACTATGGGTACATTTTTGAAATAAACCTCCTATATTCTATTTCAATAGAAATAACTACTGAAAAATATTTGCCTATGTTCTTCTGATTTTTTTCTAAACATACACCACACACACACACATACACTTTAATCATTGTTTAAAAATGTACTCATGTACATGATTTTACTATCTACGTTTGTTTATTCAGTAAGTATCCAACAAATATCATCTTGGTCCAAATTAAATCTATCAATCTCTGATTGTTGGATATTTATGATCTTTGTAAGTTTCAGAAACTTATAAAAATTCCATCAGGTTAGTGATGCCAAGAAATAGCATATAGAAAAGTTCAAAATGAAAAGCAGGAAAACTGTTTCTTCTTCCCTGCTCAGTTTTAAAAATAATTATAATGAAAGACCTGTATCTTCCATTATTATTTTTACGCTAAAAGCAATCAACGAACATGCTGTTTATAGTTACCATGATGATTTGAAAGTGCCTACAAACCAAATAAATAGCATTTACTAAGTGCTGGGACAATCTCCACTTCAATATTTAGCCAAGTTGTCATTCATAAGCAATGGCTATCAGGGTTACACAATGTTATAAAACCAATAATCTATAATATAAAAAGGCAATCACATTAAGAAAGTAGAGTTAAGCCTGTTTGTTACGAAGCATTCCTTAAATGTGACTGCCACACAATCTCAAGTTCTTGTAAAATGCTCTCTCCACAGTGGCTATCAGCCTGAGACTCTGAAAACAGCCCAGTGTCCCAATCGCATTCCAGAAATGCCTACTATGCCAGTGACAGTCAAGCCAAATTTCTTATCAGAGTATCTGGAATGTGACTAGAAGCATAATGTTTTAGTTAAACTTTCTGAAATAGTGAATAAAGCTCACAGACTAAAACTAGTCCCTACTTCCCATTGTCTTCACTTCCATTGTGAATAATAAGGAACACTGGGTCCCAGTTTGGAGGAACCCACTACTATACCAACCCATTGTTTGGCATTCTTGATTGTCCACAAACTGGCTCACAACTACTTTCTGAGTTTATTTTTTACTCTCTTCCCTTCTCCTTGACTCTTTAGTCTATTCAAAGCCCAGCAGTTAGAAGATTGTTAATCTAGCATGTAGGTCAAATTACATCACTCCTTTCCTCAAAACTCCCCAGTAGCCCCTTCTTTGATTCAAAATAAAGCCCCTGTAAAGCCAGCTTCCCCCATTTTATCAACTCCTATACTCTCCCTTACTCATTCCACATAGGCCACATTGACCTTTTTCGTGCTTCCTGAATTTTGACCCTCTTCTGTCTCAAGGTCTTTATACTTCTTACCTTCCCTCCACCATTTGGAATGCTCTTGTCACAGATACACGCATGGTCTGCTCCCATAACCCTTCAGGTCTTAATACAAGTGTCTTTTTAATGAGGTTTTCTCCAAAAAATATAGATACAATATCTTGCAGTTCATCCCATTAAGAGGTAAGAATCTATCTCTTACCCCTTGAATTTGAGTTGGTCTTGTGAGTAGTCTGGAACAACAGAATGCGTGTAATGTAACCATCTTGTACATGATGCCAATTGTAGTACAAACATCAGGCTCTTGGTAGGTTCTTTATTGGTTCTAGCAGTTACAGACACACCAGGCAGGGCAGAGTCAGAGTCAGGGTCGGGGTGGGCCCTGGGGGCTGAAAGGCAGGTAAATCCCTCAGTCCGCCAGGAATCTTCATACTCTTTCATGGCCTCTCTTTCTAGTGTTTCATTCACATTCTCTCTATGGCATGCTTTGGCCAGGTGCCCTCACAAGCTCCCTCACATCAGGGTGACACCTCTCCTCCCAGGCACAGTGAGCCCACTCACACATACGCATATCCACTGGGACAGACATCTAAAACCATGGGGAGTATGCAATACCACAGATATCCATGATAAAGACCAATGGTGAAAGGACAAAAACCCTCAAATGTATTTAATGCTCAGTGTGCTAAAACTGATTTGTGAGTTTCAGAGCCTAGGTCTCAAGATCCTTTTTAGTTTTTGTCTTTGTTCCTTTACATGCCACCATGGATAGAAACTTGGGCTAGAAGCTGAAAGATAGGTGTCTACAGTGAGGTGAGACCTGCAGACAGCCTCCTTCAAGGCCCCAGGTGTGTCCGTTATAGCACCTTAGACTTTCTCGCTGCATTGGAGAAGCCAGATGAATGACTCCAATCATCAACGTCAGAAGAACCGTTCAGCTGAGTTCAGTTCTGATGAGTTACCCACATATTTGTAAAAATAATAATTGTGTCTTTGTGTGTTTTAAGACACTAGGTTTGAAGAGGTTTGTTTTATAGTAATAAATAAGTGAAACGCTATTTTCAATTCCTTCCATATACTTCTTTAATGTTTTGTGTGCCTGTGTCTAGTAACTAGAATACAAGCCCAATGAGTGTAGGAATTATTTTTCCTGTTTTGTCCACTTCTGTATCTTCTGTGCCAATAGGTGTTCAATATATATGTATTAAATGCATGAATGAATATTTGGAAGAATGAAGGAGTTAGATGTAGATAAGAAAGGGAACTTTTCCTTAAATATAGCTTTTTTTTTTTTAATGAGAAAACTGAAACAGATGAAGTGACAATGTCACGACTGGAACCTGGATCTCCTCTCTCCTTATACAAAAAATGCCTTAATTTTTCACCACATATTTCTGTATTACGTGGTCCTACTAGCATTGCAAATGACAGAGACTCAGCTCAATCTAACTTAATAAAAGAAAAAAGGAAGAGATTTATGAATTCAATTCTAGCATTTAACTTCAGTCATGACAGGATTCAGGGGTTCAAATGACACCTTTGAAGTACTGTCTCTCTGTCTCCATCACTTGTCTAGAATCCATCCACTACCAGATTAATACCTCCAGAGAACAGAGTAGAAAATCCCTAGGGAGGTCTCTGGTACTCATTCTCAAGAAATTCCTGCACCAGGAGTGTGAGTCGCCTCGTATTTGCTAAGCCTGCATTGTGGGTCTACCCCTTTGGGTGGAGTCGGAGAGCAGGTCAACATTTGAGCCCCTGCAGGATTGATATCCATCTCATGGAAAGGGTTCTCCTGGGAAGGGAGGGTCTGTTACTGGGAGAGCAGAGGTAAGGTATCTTTACATGTTCACTTACATTCTGTTGGTCACACCTTGCAACTAACTATAGATAAACCTGCCCAGATAATACAGAAGACACAGATACACTGATTTTCCCTTCAGAAGAAGTGCCAGTAACAAGGCAGTAGACATTTCACGGATGGAAACACACAGGAATGATTGCCAAGTTTGTTTCAATTCTGTTGTTTAATTCCAACTTGTTTTTACAAGGCGGGTTTAGAATTTAAAGATGGGGGAAAGGAGGAACGCACAGTGTTTATAATCCACATCAAAAAGGCCACTACAGCAACATCTGCAACCTGGAATAAAAGTGAAGTGTTTCAGAAAACCCTGCTTTGAGGAGATAAAGTGGGGAGGTGGGGGGAGGAGAGGAGGGGGGAAGGCAGGCACTACATTTTATCAGAAAAAATCACCATGTTTAACAAAGATTTTTGAGAACAAGATAAAATGAGAATATACAATGTCCATTATAGGGCAGGACTGAGATGAGAGAAGGGAATCAATATGCCTTAGCAATACTTAAGAGATGTTTTTCATCTGGAAAATGATCTTAGGACCACTTTTGCTATTTTGAAATCCAGCCCAAGCACTTGTGAGAAGATGACCTTTTATATATTGCATTTTTCAGAGAACTATATATAGTTGGATATGATTTCTTGACCTAAAGGGGAAAAATGAAATAGAGAGAAAAATGAAATAGAGAAAAAAATGGTGTTTCCGGGTTGTCAACCAAAAAGGAGAGCGTGGCAGAAGAGTGCATGGAGGATGCAAGCTTGGCCCTAGAGCTTGCTGGCTGAAATGCCATTATCTGAAGGACTCTAGACATCTGCATTATTTTGCATGAGCTTCTATCAGCCAATGACTTAGGGCATAGGCTGGAAAGCATTGTTCTTCCATTTCTTAAAAACATCTTGTCTCCAATTCTTGGCTCTGCTTGCTTTTGGGGAGTGTAGGAGATGCTACTGAGGAGAAAAGGTCACCGATTTCCAAAAGGTTAGAGCTTAAATTTTTTTCTTTTCTGGAAAAAAATAACATTTCAGCTTGATATTATTTTAGTATTTACCACTCCGTATTGTCTTAGACCTCATCTTGGCAAAGGGCTCCTAAACAACTGCCACTTTTAGCATTGCTGCCAAAAGGCGCCCTTTCACAATAAAGCATGCTGTGCTTTGGCAGGAAATCAATAAAGTGAAAATCTGTTCTCATCATCCATACATTTACCATCACAATCAACAATCAAAGGCAAGACCTGGGTTCTTTATCCACAGGCTCCAGCCTCCCAATTTTCTGCTATGAAAGGCAGCATAAATTAGAACCCTTGGTTCCTGTTAGCTGGGCTTAATGGGTATGATTTATGAACCATTAAATGAGGTTATGTAAATTGATCCTTAGCAGAATGCTAGCACCCAGGTGACAGGTGCAGTGTGCTCGTCCACAAGGGTTCTGTACAAATCAGATTTCAGTGACATTCAGTTTGAGGAAAGAGAAATATGTTGTCAACAAGGAAGTGATTTAAATAGTGCCCTGGGTTTGTCAGAAATTATGCCTTTCTTCTTAATTGCTGCAAACTATATAAATTCTAATAGGAAATAAATTAGTAATTTACCAGTTAATGACAAGGGGTATAAAGGAGAAGAGCTTATATTTTAAAAGCCATATTACCAGTGAGGCCATACACTTGGGTGATTTCACTTATGCTGTTAAAGTTGAAGAGATGCTTTAAAGCAGGAGTATAAACTTTGACACATGACAACTAAAATTACATTCATTGCAGCAGAAAAGAAAACTGGAGCCACATCGAAAATACCCTTGCAGAATTGCTTCATGTGTTCCATGGAAACGAAGATGTCACTGGGGTTGCTATTTTTCGTCCTCATTAATGTGCTAGCTTAAAACAATTGATCATTTTAGCCCAGGTGCATGAAACTCATTTTATCTTAAAAAAAACTTTTTTAAAAATCTGGCATCTCCTCAATTAAGTTCAAGAACATGCCATTGTGAGATGAGCAAATGCATGGTGAGAGAGAAGGTGGGTGAGGTGGCAGCAGGATTTTAACTGGCCTGCCTGGTTTCGATAGAGAGCAGTAACACACTTTCTGTCACACTCTGCAGTGAAAGGAACAGGCTTTGTGTGTCACAATGATCCCTGTACGCTGTCTCCAAAGTAAAGGTCCAATTTTAAAAAAGAAAGAGAACCTTGGTAGCACATATACTAATTAATTTCACCAGCTTTGAAAAATGAGAAAAAAATTCTCAAACCCATACCTCACTTGGGCTCACTGGCCTCATCAAAAATGTGGTGGCCTTCTGAGAAAGGTTTCTCCTGGGAAAGTGAGTTCAGTATCATCCCCGGATTCTGTCTAAAGCTATTATTGTGACTGTCTCCATGAGGCTGACCCCATAAGAGGACACATGTGGATGTGGTAGTAATGTTCCCTGGTCCCTGGCCCAGCCTATTAGCGCTCCCCACAGGGGGTCTCTATCACTCTTTTGAATAGTCGTTTCTCCTACACAAGCACAGTTGTTTATGGACAGAGGAGATGATTTGAACTACTGTGGTGCCAAAGGAAAGTGTGATGACAGGGCAAAGGTCATATGTTTCAAGAGCTTTATAACCATGGCCCATTAGGACAGCCTCACCCTGGCAGAGGAAAATATTAAGATATTGTTTGTGAACTTAGAAGAGAAGCCTGAAAGACCTACGAGAATTACATAACCATTGGCTTCTACAGATGACTTTAAAAATAAGTTGGATGTAGAGAATGAACGTAGAGTTGGACACAGTTGGACGTAGAGTTATGAAATATTTTTAGAACTGGTGGAGGAAAAAAAAACACTGAGAATCCATGCAGCAGTAAATACCCACCAACTGTCTCAATACAAGGACTATAGCTCATAAATACATATGCATGAGCAAGTTATTTTACCTTCCAAGCTCCTGGAGAACAGTGGTAACTCTGAGGATTTTGCTGTGAAGATTAAATATGATAGTCCATAAAAATTTCAGTCTAGTAAATGCTCAATAATGATAGTATATGTACATGCATATATTTCAATACCTCAAAACGTCTAATACCTACCTATTTATCCATCTATCTGTCCATTGAGAGAGAAAGATCTAGATTTTCTTAGCTGTGGTACTCTGAGACTTTTAATGCCAGGTCTACTGTGTTTTCTCCCATCCAAGGCGCCAAGCCTTCCCCATGCTCCCCTTACTTTGATCCTTACTATTGCAGATATAATACACTGATGAAGATTCTGAATTATGTCATTGGGATTTGTAGCTCAGTTTTCCTACCTATTAGTTCCATGATCTTGGACAAGTTATCTCATCAGTCTGTGCCTCAGAGTCCTTTCTTACATAATGGGGTTAGAAAAATGGTGCCTAATGTATGCGCTTGTTCTGAATTCAATGAGCTTGCGTTTGTGATGGGCCAAGAACAGAATGCAGCACATTGTAAGTGTGATGTAAGAGTATTATTATTCCTATGATCGTGATAACACTCTATCTCTTTGGTCTCTATGTTCAAATATTCAGTGGCCTCTTTGGAAGCAGGCACTGCTCTCTGTACTGAGCCCAAACCACAAGTCATACATTGCTAATCTAAAATGTGCATTTAATTCCCATTTGATAAGTGAAGTGGAAGCTCAGTGAGATTAAGCAATTTGCCAAGACCACAGGTCAAAGAAATGCAGAGCCAGCATTCAGATATAAGGTTTTCTGATCTCCAAACCACACATGTTTTTTCCACGTTATTTTACAGGTTCTAAACAAAACATTTGCTGGCCTGGAAAAGATATGGGCAGGGTTCTGGTAGTAGGACTTCACTTTGATACAGTAGAAAGAGCGCTTGTTTCTGACTCCTGGACCCTTGGAATTTTAGTTTGCTTACCTATAAAAACAGAGGTGTTAAACCATAGGCTTCTACCTGTGGTTCTTTCCACCCCTCACCCAAAGTCCTTGGGATTCTCCCAGGGGTGCTGGGAGGACACTGATGGGGAAAGACCCACTAAGCAGAACTCAAATCTTCCATGAGACTCCATCCCTTGCAAACAGAGTCAGACTCCAAGCCCTCAATGAGATGTCTGATATCAACATCCTTAGCTCTTCTGTCCTCAGTATCCTTTTCAAATTATGTAGACTGAAATATGACACCAATCTATACTGAAAAAGCCTCCAATAAATAATTCCCTGGTTCTAAGACACCATGTTGGAAGTTAAATACCTTATTCCATGTCCTTCCCCCAAATTATCTTGGAGGACTCTCTACTTTATGCTGAGGGGGCTCTCAAGAAGCATTTCCTTCAGAAATTATGTTTCCTGAAATACAAAACCAGAAAGTGAAGTGTTCCCCTAAAGTTCTTAGTCTTTGTGTTTTAGTCTCCCATTGCACTGATAGATGTTTTATCTATGTACCTTATCTTGTGAACACAGCTCTGTGTTCTACTGAGACTAGCACATTTTTTAAATTTTTCAACATTGATATTAAAGAGAACAGCCACTGCTCCTTGAGTGATAGACTCCAAGCATTGCCAATATTTTCTGTTGACAGTCTGAGTACCAGTCTTTGGAGGTCCCCACCCTAACTAGTCCAAGCAGTTTATTCTAGGGGAAGGCATCACTTGCTAATTGAATTAGCCTCCTTCTTTGTGTTTTGATTCAAAGGAGATTACCTCTGGGAATTCAGCTGGCTACTCTGTGACTTTGTTCTGGGGAGGCTAATTCTTCCCTTCCCCCCTTCTTATTTCTTGAAAGAGGGATCAATAAAGAATGTGGATCTCTGAGAAGACTGTTGGGTAGAGGATAGAATGCAAATGAAGGCTGGCTTTAAAATGAGAAGTAGGAGAAAAAGAGTTCCCCATCATCTAGAAGAGTTGAGAAGAGTTGAGTGAGTCTCTTTTATTTATTTATTTTTTTTGCTTAGGTAACTTGCCTTTTAAAAAATGTTAAATGCATTCATTATTATTATTTATTATTAATGATACACCATTATTTTACATCCTTGTTTGTTTTTTTCACAATATAGGCTTTCTCCTCTCATGTGTGGTCACCAGTTTTTCTACCACCGAAGCATCCATAGAACTCTACCAAACTCCCTTGTGCTCTCCATCCCTGTCCTTGTCTCCCTCTCCTTTTCACCCCTTCCCCTCCTCCTGGATGCCTCAGAATTGCTTTTTAAGAATGTCATAGTATTCGGGACTCTACTATGTTGTATTCACTATTAAGAAAATGCTAGAGACTGATTTTACTATGAGTTGAAAAATTTAGAGTTTCTGAGAGTCTGATAATCCCAAAATATCTGTGAGCACTTGTATCTGTTAAAAAATGAGGAGGGGAGAAGCTGAAATTCTGACTATTGCAAAAATGTACATGTATACCTGTTCATGCATGTATGTGAACACACGTGCATTTGTGTGAGAATATTTCAGTTTCACCATCTGAACCATGGCTCATTAGTCCAACTATATGTCAGGGTATTTAAAAAATCGTATGGAATTAAATCAATTGAAGCTCCATCCTTTGAGATTCAGATTCTGGTCTGGGCTCTATATCACCTACCTTTGAAAAGAGTCTCAGAAGAGTAAGAATGTCCAACCAAGAATCACTAGTCTGAGCAGCAAAAACAGGCACTAGAGGCCTTCTTCATAACATCTTTGGGACCACATGTGCTTTTGTGCCCTGCTGAGTATCAATCAGCTGCCTGCCATGCTGCAGAGATGGGGTGTCAGGCAGGTTGATTGCATACGTAGAACATTATCACTGTCTTGGGTCAGCAAGTTCACTGCTTAGTGTTTATTCCTACAATAATACTACCATTGACCAATACACTGCTAACTCCAGTGAGGGTAGAATTTGTCTTGGTTAATGCAATTCTCTTTTTGTGAGGCCATTTTATCCCCTTTGAATAAAGGCCCTGCTTTAGCAGAGTAACAGTACTAGCAGTCCTCCTTGGCAAAATTTAGACCTTATAAAAACACTGCATTTGATATAAGAGGAGGCAGTGAGCAGCCAATTTTCAGTGTTGTATTTACCACAAATTATTTCTTGAGACAAAACAGCATTGTACTACCTCAATCTTTCTTTTTTAAAACCTGAAAAGTTGATGACTGTCATGGACTGGGAAGCCTAATCCTGTGCGTTAGCCCCAGATCAGCAAATTTGCTTCAGGGTCAAGAGTGGTTCTGGTCTACAGATGCAAGTCCTGTTCTGGTGCCCTCCCACTCTTATACACACAGCATGTCACCTTTGCAACTCATGGATGCACTCACCATAATAAGCTTCTTTGAACCCCTTGGCACACTGTCACATGTCCCTCAGGAAATTCCAGGGATTTCTTGGTTCAATCACTTCAAATCTAAATTTATCTAACCAGGCTAAAAGTCCACAGTAACTGCCCTTATTTTCATTAATTTCTCCTCAACATAAACCTCTCCTCACTCCTCAGAAGGTCAAGAAAAACTAGTCATGAACTCCTTTCATGAGAAATACTGGTTAACTCTGATACCCTCTTCACTTCTGCCTCCTCTGATACCCTCCCTTCTTCTGCCTTCAGTTTGGGTGGATTTGGCCAGCAGGGTTGGGGCTATTTACCTGTATCTTATTTTGCTTCCATCCCAGTTGCATGGCACTGTGTCAGAGTGAACCTCTACCCCTGCCCCCATCTGATTCATCCTTAGAACTGTCTGGCACAATTCAGAACTCACACCTTCAAGGAAACATCAGTGATCAACTTCATTCACATTTGTATGTATGAACAAGCTTGCTTCCACTTTTGCATTAACTTTCCATGCCCTAGATTGTAATCTGTACCTTACTCCACATCACTAGCTGGATTGTAACTGGATAGAGCAAGCATTTTCTTATGCTACTTCTATATCCTTCTAAGTTTCTCTAAAGTTTGGTGAATAAAAAGCCGAAACAGCTTGTAAGGGAAGTGGCCCATAAACTCTGACTAGGGTGAGCTTTTCAATGTTTTTAGTCAACTTCTGGATCTCCCTGCAGCTGTAAGAATGCAAGAGTTCTGTAGTAAATGTTACATATAAATGTGTGATATAGGTACCAATAAAAATATATTCCATGATGCTCACAGGGCATGGAGAGAAGAAATAAAAATAAATAACCATATATAAGGATATACAACAGTTTTCAGTTTACAGGTATTTTCTTTCTTTTTTTTTTTTTTTTTTTTTTTTTTGAGACTAGGTCTTGCTATTTTTGCCTGTGGAACCGCAGGCTCTTGTTGCCCAGGGTACCACAGACTCAAGCAATCCCCAGCCTCAGCTTCCCAGGTAGCTGGGATGACAGGCGCGCACCACCACGCCCAGCAATTTTTTTGGAGCTAGGTCTCGCTACGGCCCCAGGCGGGACTCGAACCGCGATCCCTAAGCCCCGGCCGCTTCATAGGCTGAAGCTTACAAGCACGAGCCACCGTGCCCGGCTACAGGTATTTTCTAACTACATTTTTATTTTGATTACTGCATCCTTTTTATGAAATAAGTTCTAGTGACCCAATTTTAAAGCTGCGGAAATAGGCTCATGGAAACCAAATGAGTTTCTCAAGGCCATATCATTCAAAAATCATTAGTCAGGTAGGGCAGATACTAAAGTGTATGAGAAAATATGTTCCAGAAACACTGATCGGAAGCCACAGGCACACCTAAAGAATAGCTTTCCCTTTGACCTGCTCTTTCCTCTGTAGTCAGTACAGTGAAAAAAAGGAAAAGGAAACCAGTGTTACTTGAACAGAAATTTTTTTAAAGAGCAAAAGAAGGAAGAAGAAAGAGAGAAGGGGGGAAGGCAAGCAGGTAGGCAGGAAGGAAGGAAGGAAGGAAGGAAGGAAGGAAGGAAGGAAGGAAGGAAGGAAGGAAGGAAGGAAGGAAGGAAGGAAGGAAGGAAGGAAGAAAAGAAGGAAGAAAGGAAATCACTTTTGGATTTAGGAGGCTCTTTAGAGGGGATGCATTGACTCTGCCCTTAGGGGTCACTCTTATTCGGCAATCCTGGTACTCTGCTTTCTCCCTGTGCTTCTCTTCATGGGACTGCAGCACTACAGCTGGTGCTGTGGAAACTGGTAGCACAATTGTGGGGATGAGTTCAAGCCTTGTGTCACCTCTGTGACTCCTGTGGTCTCTTCATCTCTCCAGTGACCTACCTATATGGACTTTGACACAGAAACCTCAAGGCAACAGTAACTTCTGATAAATGACTTATTCTATGTGTATGCCTTAATATAAATTCTCAAGACAGAAAGAGAGGGAAAATGTAAGAAGAAGGGAAAGAAAGGAAAGGGTGGTGGGGGAGGAGAGAGAGAGAATCTAATGAGCCTAACTCAGCTTGTTAGGACAATGGCATAGATTGCTGGTCACTGAGGTCACTTGCACCAGTGACCTTTGGTCCACCAGTTGTGAAGTGATCACAAGATCTACAAAGGGTTGATGTCTACAAGCAGGGCTATGGAGAGGGCAGCTTCCTTCAAAGTAGGATGTGGGCCCAGCAAGTTTTCTGAGAATTGGTCTATCTAGAAGTGTCCAAAGGGGGGAGGGGTAGACAGTCATAGTCACCATCCAAGTTTACGGAGATGAGAGGGTCACTGTGGCTGGCAGAGGATGAGAAGTAGGTGTGAATCTGTCCTGCTTCATAAAATCAAAGAGATATGAATTTTATTTTGAGGCTCAGGTTTTGACTGGTGTAGCAAGTAGAGTACTAAAGGTGAGACAGAGTAAATAACATGAGCAAAGGTAGATGTTTGGTCTGAGAACTATGAACTATGGGAAGAGTAATCACAGCTAGATATGAGTTATGGAGGAGCATTGTGGGAGAGGAGGTGAGAAAGGTAGGCAAGGCTAGACTTATGACTCTTGGCTAGAGGAAGTACTACCTCACAAAGAGCATTAGGAAATTTGAGGAATCTTTTAAAAACATGTTGGTTGTCATGATGATAAGGAAATTGCTATTGGCATTCAATGGGTGGGGACTAGAAGTAAAAAGGACAATATTACACAGAGAAGAAAATTGTGTCCCAGTTGTCAATAGTACCTTCACTGGGAACTAGATCAGATGGTAGAGGTCCTTCAGAGTCATGCCAAGGAATTTGGGTTTTAGTTCCAAGAAAAATGTTGGTGAGAATAGTCTGGAATGGCTTCCAGATTTTTGGTTGGTCAGTTGGATGGGAGGTGATTTCAGTCATCAATGTTGGAATTATGAGTCTGTCTGTGGTGGGGAGATAAAAGAAAGACAAATGTAAGAAAGATGACAAATTCAGATTGCAAATGTCATATGGGTGAAGTTGCCAGGATAAGCACTGCTTAGCATAGGACAGAGACTGGAGGAGAGCAATGCTGAGCTGGTATTTAGAGCAACAGTGATCAAAGCCAAGTCAGGGGAGGTTAAGGTCACTCCAAGTGATTCTGAGCTTTGAATGATTCAAGGTCAGTTTTTAATCTCAGGTGGATTTTCCTGAGATTTTTCTTTCCTTCCTATTCAATGTGTTCACAGGAAATATCAATTAAAATTAATTTCAACCTAAGTAAAACATAATTAGGGAGATAAATTTGCTGCCAAAAATATAATGAACTCCAAAATGGAATGTAAAATTGATTTTAGCTCACTTATCGGGTATATTTATGTGATGTTTTATTTTTCTTGATTTTTAGCAAGTTAGGGCAGAAACTACTTTAGAGATTACAAGCAGATTAGTATTAGAGAAAGGAACAAAAGTTAGGTCTTTCTCCTCCTTCCTAAGTTTCTTTCCCTCTCTGCTTGAATGATTGCAACTGCAAATGCCTCTAGTCCTCCATTTAGCAGGTAGTTTTCTGATATAATGCAGAAGAAAGTCTTGGTTAAGAGTAAGGAATATATCAGAACACAAACTTCATTTCCCCTTTCTTATCATGGAAATTTTATTTCTCCACTAATGTTAGTCTGGAGCATGTTTATCTAAAGAGACAATGATTTGTATCATATTTTATGTTCTTGTTACATATATCTTATCTTCTAGCCGAGAAAATCAAGCAGCCTGAATTACTAGTGCAGTAACCTATAAAGAATAGAGTAATTGTTTAAGCTAGTAGGAATAGAGTAATTGTTTAAGCTATTATTTTTAATAAGAATATCAGTGTGTTTCTCACTACTTCTAGAATCTCCTAGAAGTTCTTAGGAAGCATCCTTTTACTGCACTTGTCTAACTTGGGATTTCAAATTGTTTTCCGCTGCATTGATTCAGATTGCGTTACTCCGATGAAACAGAATCAAGAGTGTTTCCTAAGACAGTAGTTGGCCTGACTTTCAGTCCTCCCTGGACGGGGTGTGGACATGAAGATTAATCAGTTGCTCTTTCCTTAGATGATACTGAAAGCAAAAAGTCCCTTTGTAATTGATGGCATGAACTACCATACTTCAAGTTCTTGCTGGGGTATAACTTGAAATACTGTGGACAGAGTTTTATCAAGAACTTAGATCTGAGACATAATAGTCACGTAGGGTCACCTACAGATAAGCAGTGTCTTCAGTAATTTTCCACATATGATTGTTACCTAAAGTATCATCCTTAAGTTTCCCTGAAATCTAACCACATAACAGATGATAAAAGGATCAAATTATTTTGATCAAACTCTGTGGTAGGAAGACTTTTTAATTAAAGACTTTTTAGAGCAGTTTGTATATGTTAAAGAATCTGTTAATATCCAGAGAGATGGCTCTGCTTTGTGTATGCAACACTTACCAAATCTACTTGATCATAGAAATCTTCACTTTATATCATAATTAAAGGAATAGTTATGCTCCCCAGAATACACCTTGTTCTAGGTAGTGTAATTTTTATCATTGAACCAAGTCAGGTCATCAGCATTCTGATTGCACTTGGCTACGCTGCTCTAACCACTTTGACACAGAATTTCTTTAAATATAAGGTATGTGATTAGCCTACATTGAAGCACATTGTATAAGAAATCTCTGTACCATTTGCTATTTCATCTACTATAGGGATATATGGGGGTCATTTGCTTATAGCCCAGTGAGTAATTCTTAGTGAGACTCCATGGAGATACTTCTTTTAAGTCATATCTCTTAACAGGGATAGTTGTGCTTCCCTGTGCTTGGAAGGGGATTCCAATAATTGATGCTGGGATTATGAGAATAAGGGGAGATAAAAGAAAGAAAAAAGTAAGAAAGATGATAAATTCAGATTGTACCAGTCACATAGGGGTGAGTTTGCCAAGATCCACACTGCTGAGTATAGGACAGAGACTAGAGGAGAGCGATGCTTATCTGGTCCTTAGAGCAATAGAGATCAACTTCTATTCTTAAATCCTAAGTGTACTACAATGCTGTAACTTTTTTCTATGCTTTGACTACTAGAAAGTTCAGTGTGGAATGTGGTACCTGATCCATGACTGTATGGCCTGTACTATGCATACATTTTATCATGGTTTACATCTTTTCTACTTTTTTGATTTGCAAATTTAAAAACTCAATTCACTTACCCTTTCAATCAGTATCCAAATATCCCCTTCAATGAGAAAAGCACCGATTCAGGTGCTAGAAAAACAACAGTAAAACAATCTGGCCTTTGCTCTCCAGATCTTACAATCTAGAGGTGGCTATAGACTAATAAATATGCACTATATCATGTCCAGGGTGATCCTGATAAGAAGGTGAAGTGCAAAGGGTTATCTAACTCCTGTTGGATGGATCACTCCCTGAAGAGATCAGAGAACTGCTCATCAAAAATTAGTTTCATCAAGGAGTCTGACCTACAAATTGCTTTGGATCCCTCCTTTGTCCTATGGCCAAGCGGCAAAGTGCCCTGCCCCTACCCCAAGCTGCATCCAAGTCCAGTACCCCAGTTTAACTTTGCTGCATTGGTTCCTCCTGCTATGATGCCTGGGATAATGCCAACTCTCACTTTTTCATAGCATATTATGCAAAGTCCCATGGTCCAACATGGGACTTAACTATGGTTGTCGTTTCCAGCAACCTGTTGTCTGGGGGCTCCCCCCCTCCAGTAAACAAGACATAGCAAGAAATACAGTATGAAAGGAGGAGGGGAGCAAAAGAACAGAGAGTATGAACATGGCAACATGGCTGCTTTGAAAGGGAAGAAGGAAAAGTCGCTAAAGCAGGATTCAGAGGAGTTCCTATAAGAAAGACAGGAAACCTGAGTGACTCAGGATCCCAGAAGCCTTAAGAGGCAACCAATTTTTAAATGTATCCAATGCAACAGAGAAGTCAGGAAGGCTAAACAACTGTTGTTATGTAGCCACTACATTTGGTGATGTGATGTGACAGTCATAACAATCTTCGGAGAGTAAGTTTGGCTGGATGGTGAGAAAGCAAAAGGTTAAGAATTATGCAATTCAGTGTGGTTGTGGGTAGTGAGGTAGTGGAAACAAGTGTGGACTTGCATCTTGACAATTCGTGGAATTGAAGGAAAGTGAGGTGTAGGGTGGTACCTTAAGGGACTAGCAGGGTCAGGAGAAGGTTGGTGCTGTTTTAAATGACCAAATGCTTCACCCATATACATCTCTCATCACAAAAGACTGACGAAATGTAGCTATGCCACGGTTGCCGGGCACTGGGATAATGCATACAGTCAACATTTTGAAATGTTTCTTAAAAGAGCACTTGAATCATAACCTAAATTTTTAGGAGGGGCAGTGATTTCTTATCCACCATATCTTGATCAAACTTCAGATAGCCTTAACCTAATATTTGAAAAGTGAATAGTTTAAACTCATTTGTTGAGTTGTTCCTTTGCAATGGGGTAATAGCCAAACAGTCACAACCAAACAGAGAATTTTGCAAGCCGAGCACCACTGCTGGCAGCTGAAGCCGAGAGAGGCAGCTCTTCTGGAATGAAGGCAATAACTTGACATGGAAAGAACAGAGAGAAGGTTTGAAGGGTGAGAGGGTGAGGATGGCGCCTGAGTCTTCTTAGACTCTAAGGATAGACTATAGAGCAGTGCTTTAGGAAATAAGGCAAAGGAACCAAGAACTTCCTAATGACTTCTACACACACACACACACACACACACACACATGCACACACACATGCATACACGCACACACACACCTGTACTGTTAGCTTATGTCCATGCTGCTTCCCAGTCCATGTATTCCAGCTTAGGGTGTCAAGTGGCCAGAGCCTCTCCTGGTAGCTCAGTGCTCAGGTTTGGGACCATCTTCCTTCTCAAGGTACACACACAATTAGATGCACTTGCTCTCTTTCTTTCTTTTTTTCTTTCTTTCTTTCTTTCTTTCTTTCTTTCTTTCTTTCTTTCTTTCTTTCTTTCTTTCTTTCTTTCTTTATTTTTGAAACTAGGTCTCACTATTTTTGTCTGTGGAACCACAGGCTCACGTTGCCTGGGATACCACAGACTCAAGCAATCCCAGCCTCAGCCTCCCAGGTAGCTGGGATTACAGGTGCGCGCCACCACACCCTGCTATATTTTTTTGGAACTAGGTCTCGCTAAGTGACCCCTGCAGGACTCGAACTGCAATCCCTGGCCCTGGCCGCAGCTTCCTAGACTGCCGCTTACAGGCATGCGCTACTATGCATGGCCTAGAAGCACTCACTTTAACATGCCAACGAAGCTCACATGAGCATTTTGGGAATGTGGGAAGAAGTTGGATTCCCTAGAGAAAGCCAGTGTAAATAGGGAAGAACATGCAAACCTCACAGTGGCCCTAGATGGGAATCAATCTTTTTTCTCTCATCAATGTTATAAAAAAATGATGTGAATGAAATGTCATTCAAGTACTTGCTTGAATTTATTTTCCCCAGGGACTAGCAGTCAAAGAAAAATCCTATGAAATAAAAGTAATAAATATGCTCTCAAGGTTGCTGTCTTATTTTGACACTCTTATTTATGTCACTTTGCACACTATACTTGCATAGACAGGTGCTTCTCAAACAAGTGACTTGCCTTACAACTTCTTTAGTTGTCTTTTTCACTCTTCTAGGACACAGGAATATGGATTAACGTTGGATTAACCTTAGCACAACACCATGATTCAACTCTTCTTACTAGAATAAAGCATCTAGCCTGTCATTCATGAATATGGGAATCTTAACAAAATGGGACATTGTAACCTACAAGTATGTTGCTATCTAACTCTTAGTTTTATGGGTCTCCCTGAGCACTCTTGTTATAACTACTCTCTATGGAGTCTGGGCACAGCAATGTGAAAGCTGAAATGCCTAGTTCAGACAGTCAAAGGTTTACAAGTTTCATCTAAGTCAAGGTTAAGTAATCAGCTGTCCGTGAGGCTCAAATAAAGTTGGGATTCACAATTTTAAATTCAACTTCTCTGGGATATGGGAAATAATCCTGAACCTGGTCTAATCAAAGCACATCTAGGTCTTTCTTTTTTTCCAGTCAAAAAAATTTCCACTAACTTATAAATACAGTGTAACTAATAACTAAGCATGTGTTTCTTCAAGTGGAAAGAAGACTTCCAAGGCATCAGGAGATCTGAGCAAGCCTACTCTCTAAATCTCTTCCTCGATTGTAAAAACTACACTGGAACCCAATAACCTCAAAGTTAGCCTTTAGTTCTAAATTTCACAATTTAGCTTCTAATACTAAGCTGTTCATGTGATTGAACAAACAGGCTTTTTTTTTTTTTTTTGGCATATTCTCTAGTAATCACAGTAGAGATCAGAAGGAACAAAATTATTGTCACAATGGAAACATTCACTCCATTTTTTTTCTATTATCACTTTGTGACCTAATTTAGATGATGAGTATCTTATTGTAAGCTATCTAAGTGACTATTGAATAACAATTCTAATAATAGTAATATTACAATGCAATATTGTTCAATGCCCATAATAATCCAATAAACATCTGTTTTGGCTGCTAGCATTGGATGTGAATTGGGAGTAGAGTGACAAAGTATCCAGGTTTGGGGTCAAGTTCTTTTTCCAATTATTACTAAAGTTTGAGTGGAGCATTCGCAATATTTCTGCCTAGAACTGCTATGTCATTTTCTCAGATACTGTTGAAATGGTTGGATTGCTCCATCCAAGAAAATGTTTCAACCAAAGATCAAAACATCACTTTGATCTACAAAGTCCATGGGAATATTTATCACCATCATCACCACCATCATCACTGAAAAAGGGGCAATATTAAATATTTTCAGTGGTGGAAGCTATAAAACTTTTACCTTTATACAAAGGGGGCAACACAATATAGCTCTGATTACCCGCCGATTGCGTGGGACAGCCAAGGTTTTCAGTGAATGGACTTTCTGCTGACAAGCTCTTAATAGGTTGTATGCTGGCCCTTAGCCTTTGAGCGTGGTGAACATTTGCCATGCATAGCAGCCTTGAAAACCCCATGGCCCATGACAAAAGAATATTTTCCCCCTTTTACAGGGTCAAACATATGCTGCAGACTTCCCTGTCAGCCCTGGAACCACAGACAAGCTCCTTTCATAGTGCAGCATACATAAAGCCTGTAATTATCAGCTGCAGGTAGTGGCCACCTGCTCATGGAATACACAGAAATGGAAAAATGTGGAAGAATCTGTAGCAAGAATGCTTCTTTTGAATTGGCCCTGAGTAGTCCTGCCTCTGAGGGTTTTAGAATAGATATGACTTTTAATCAGCCGCTTTTTGCTTACTGAACTGGCAATTTCAGAGTCAGAAGGTAATCATACACAGACAATTATGGCTTCAAGAACTTTCCTAACATATTCAGCCAGGGCACAGCTCCATCGAATTTCATACTACCATATTCTCTGGGCTAACGACATGCTACTTGCAGAGCTCTGATGCATTTGTTTGATATTCATTTTGATGTTTGATTATGTAGTAGATGCTGTTGTGCACTGCCCTGAACCCCTTAGAGGACCAAGGTACTTATTCTCTCAGTTACCAGGAATGCTGCTGGCTAAAGCCATGGACTCAGCCCTTCCTGGGAGTTGCTTTCAAAGAGGAGCTGCCTCTTACAGGTTGCAGCTCTCCTTAGCCCTCCATATCCAATGATCAGCTTGTGTTGGAATAGAGGGCCCACCTCCTTATTTCAATCTAAAAAAGTTCTGAAGGGACACCCCAGATTGAGAGCTCCCCAGGAGACTGGCTGAAGTCTCTGTTGTCACTGAATTAAGTTCTGCTTTTCCCTCAGTCGGATCCTGCTTCTCCTGCTATTCTTCCCCACCCTCCCACCCATTTTGTTACTAGTAGCATTCTTCAATTAAACTACCTGCAGGCAAACTAAGATTGATAAGAATTCTTTATGCTTAAAATATTTTTATTAAAAATACAATTAAGATGAACAACTAGACAGTTCAATGCTATTTCAGATTTAGCTTCTGAATGACAAGATTCAGCTACAGATTTCCTCCTACATAGAGTAAAAATGGGGGAGGGGAAGGGCACAAGAGAGTAAGTTGTTTCACAGGTTAGAAGTTGGTGGGAAAACCCCAGGGAAGACAATATGTGAAAAATACATGTGTGTATATTTATATATATATGTATAAACATGTGCAATCAAATAAAAAAAATAAAAAGAATTGAAAAAAAGAATACTTAGTGGGAGACCCCCAGGGAATACAATGATGATACACACACACACACACACACACAAACAAACAATATAAATAAATAAAATCAAGCAAATAAATGTAAGGCACTAGATAAGGAAGTTTTACTATCATATCATAGTCCAGGAAGTTTAGACTTGAATCCTCTACTAGGTATTAGACAGTTTTTGTTTTTGTTTTTGTTTTTTTTTTTTAGAGACTAAGTCTTAATATGTTGCCCGGGGCTGTCTTGAACCCCAGACTCAAGTGAGTCCTAGCCTCAGCCTTCTTGTGGCTTGGATCATAGGCACGCACCACCACGCCCAGCAGACAGCTTTTTTTTTTTTAAACAGGAAAAGTCCCCTGGATGACTGTTCTTTGACTTTTTCTAGAGGAAAAACAAAAACTGATGAAATGATCCTTTCACAATATAGTAAACAGATTATAAGGTATGGGAGCTGGATTCAGGGGTATTTTCCTTAATAGTGTTTTAGTACATTTCCTATTTTTAAATAAATGGTGTAACATTTTAAGTTCTAACAATGTTAGAATGTCATTACACTGCTGAAGTCATGTCCTCAGGTATATATTTATTCTCTCTAAAGAGATGTTAATATACTCTGAATAGCATTACCTTGAAATTATTCTGATACTAAGTAAAATGTAATATATTTTTCATTGTTCATATTAAGATATATTTTTTTCAATAAAAAAAAAAGATTTCCTTCTAAACCAGATTTTTACCTGGTATAAACTGGGATTCTTTCCCTACATCTCTTTGGATGATGGAAAGCTGAAGGCAAGCTTTCTACCTACACTGCTACTGCTATTCCCTAGTTACCTAAGTTTTCTAAAATAGGACTTAAAACATCTAGATGAAATCCTATCTACTACAAGAGTGACATAGCAGAAATGGGACTGGTCTTTGTCCCTGGCCCAGGATGCTAGAGGGATGGATTTGAATATAGAGAAGGCCTCTAGTCATGTCCAACCCATCATGATCTTAGGGTTTGATCATTGCGAAGCCAGAGAAAACTAAGCAGGTCAGTCACTTGTAGGGATGTGCAACCCTGGGATTTATTCTGCCCAAGGACGTGCTCAAGAGTATCAGGGAGGTAGCGAATTAAAATCAGGAGAAAAGATTAAACTAAAAATAGATGAAAAGAACTCTCAAAGTTCTCAGATGCCCTAAGAACAGATTCTAGTTTTCCGCTGTTGCAATTTGTTTTAAGAGCTCTGTGGGACTGGGCTAGAGCATTCGTAGAGACTAAGGTTAGGAATATGAATGAGGGTGCTGTTGCTTACTTGAGGGCCTTTTACTGTTGGCTATTAAGTGGAGATTGAGTTGCTGTCAAGTCGACTGTGCTCCCAAAGGTTCTGTTGTCTTTTAAGAACTTAACAAATTACTCTGAAATGGCTTCTTGCTCCTCTTGGAGTTGAAGGGATTTGGGGTGGCAATCTTTCCCTATTACTACTAAACATGTATTGAGTTCTAGCTGTTGGAGAGTGAAGAGCCTGACCCCAGGCATGTGTAGGGCAAGAAAACAGGCATCTCTAGCATTATCAGCTCTGTTAACAACGGATTGCTTTCAGACCATTGCCCAAAATCGTCCATAATGTCAGGTGTGTGGGATTACCAGAAATACTTGCTGACCCAAGCATTCTTTTGGCACAGGGTTTGTCTTTGTGTTCTCTTTCAAGACTATTTTATTCATTTATTATTTTTAATATTAGCATTGTAGCATGTTAAATACATTTATCTGTACTTTTTTATCTAAGATAACTCAAATATCTTTTCTTAGTTACTTACTGGTCAATAAAAATTATTCTTCTTTAAGGATAAGAATGTGTACTGGGGAAAATCTTAGGACACAGAATACTCAGAAAAATTAAAGTTTCTAGGGGTTGGGCTAGATTTAGATTTAGGCATATTTCTCAGATTTTATTACTGATAGAAATGCTAAAGATGAAAAAAATATGATACAAGTAAATCAAACAAGGCCACTTTATTTTTTAAAAGGTGGATGTGGGAAGAAGGGTCTAGCATCGATTGGGCCGAGGACAAGGATGGAAATGCCATGGCTTCAGCTAAGCACTGGAGAGTTGACCAGAGTGTAGTGACCTGTAGGGCCAGAGAAAGAGTATGACCTGTGAATAGCCTCAGATCAACACAAGAGATGAGAGGGGGTATGGATGCTGAGACTCTCCCAGTCACCGGGAAGTAGTGCTGGTTCCAGCAGAGAAAGTAGAGATTAAAGCACATGCACAGGCTTTGGGTTGGAGGACAGTAAGTCTGTGGATGATGTCCTGAATGAACTCCATCCTTGCCATTCTTGTACAAACACACCAGATCTATGCTGAAGAGATCACAGGCACCTGGAATCCTAACTCGGAGCTGCCATGACTCTGACTTTCTGAGCAGGGTTCCACTGGGAACTAGGGGTACAGGTGACAAGAAAAAATTACCAAAATTAGAAGCAGCCCAGAATGAGGAACTTTCCCAGTCTTGCTATCCAACCCTACTTAATGCCAGGTGTGGAGTTCGATGACATGATTACAACCCTTGCCTATCAGGGATCACCAGCTACTTGGTTTCTGTGTAGCAACCAGCACCTAATTACCAGTGAGCACGATAAAGCCCACTCTCCACTGACATTCAGGCTCAGCCTTTCAGGGCTATCCCACTGAGCCCATCAGTTTAAACAAAGCGTCTTCTCTCCACTTCTCTGAGTCATTGGCTGTCTTCCTGGAACCACTGCCATAACACAGGTAAGCAGAGACACCTGGGGGGGGGGTATCACAGACACAAATAACAGAGCTTTGGGCTCTCTTGCTGTTCTAGCTTTTGATTTGCACTCCAATGTCTCAGTTCAGATGGTGTCACTGGTTGAATATTTGATTGATAATCTTCCTTCTCTCTCTCCCTTTCTTTCCCCCCCCCCACCTTTTTTGTTGAGACTAAATCTCGCTATTTTTGCCCATGGAACTGCAGGCTCACATTGCCCAGGGTATCACAGACTCAAGCAATTCCCAGCCTCAGCTTCCCAGGTAGCTGGGATTACAGGCGTGCACCACCATGCCCAGCTATTTTTTGGGGACTAGGTCTCACTACGTGCCCCCAACAAGACTTGAGCCGCCATCCCTGGCCCCAGCCATGGCTTCCTAGGCTGCCACCTACAGGCATGCGCCACCATGCCCAGCCCTCTTCTCCCCTTTTTCATTGCCCTTGTAAATAAACGTTTTCCCTCTCTGTGTGTCCACTTTTGGGTCTCATCCCAAGTTCTAAAATGAGGGTGAAGACTTCACACCCAGACCATCTTTTTCCCTTGGGGCACCTGTGACATTTGGAATGATATTGTGTTCAAATTCCATATGAGTTAAGCATCTTTAGAGAACTTACCTAACATTCCTTAACCTAAATTTTCTTATCTGAAATGAGAATGATGATACAATAAAAATAATTTACCAGATTGTCTTCACAATCAAATAAGCAATATATAATAAAGCACTCAGCATAATGACTGGCACATAGTAGCAGATCAATAACTGCAGCTGATTTACAATTTTTAAGGTTAATAAAGAGAAAATAATTTCTAGAGGCCAGAGAAGAGAACAGAGTCTGCCTTGGCTGGAGTGGGGACCTCAGGACCTCAGCCAGCAAGGCTTTCTTCTCCAAGGATTGGTGACCTCAATGCACCAGAAAGTGGAGGACCATGTTTCCAGTCAGAAACAATTGCTTCTACTTGCAGTAAAAGGATACTTTTTGAAAGGGTATGACTGAAAGCATATATCTTATGTTAGATTATTTCAAGCTGTTTGAAAAATAGGAATAATTACCGATAACTGTAAATGTTGATTTAATGGGATAAAAATTTTGGTTTTAGCGTACACACTCACCCCATAACTTTGAAAGGCATGTGTCCTACTGTGGGCTCTGAGGGGTGGGGCATGCATGTTTGGAGAAAGAATCTGGGCACGGCTAGATTGTTCTGTTTGAAAGAGGGAGGAAGTGTGTGAGGTTGGAACACAACAGGAAAGAAAGGACCTCAGGGAACAAATGTGTCTGATCAGGATTGTCAAGTGGCCACCTCTCCCTAATATTCTACAAAATCATCAGGGAAGTCAACATTGCTCACGGACACTTGTGGTGTGAACGAATCCTTTCTGGGGGCATTAAAGAGTGCAGAGTTCTATACTAACACTGATGAAAATAGAAGCTATATCTATGGAAAGGTGTCATCAAGATTTGTTGACATCCTTTATGTTGTGACCATACTTTCAGTCTGTAAATCCAGGTACCTTGGGAGTTTGCTTCTTTGACTGATAGTGCATTCAGTAGATGATCCAGGGAAAGTACTATGTCAAAGGCAATTCATATAAGCAACAAATAAGTATTGAGCACATATCATGTCCAGAGTGCGGTGCTATGAAGCAAGGGCAGAATGACAAAAAGATCTGGCCTTTTTAATCAAGAAACTCTTGGTAAGGAGAATGAGAAATAGTGTGATAAGTGGTGTGATGAGAGCTATGTGGAGAGTACCATAGGAGAACAGAAAAACAGTGCTAAGAAAGACCTTAGAACAAAGAAAAAATCTAGTGCTGACAAGCAAATCATAAATGAGGAAAACATGAGGGATACCATTACTGTTGCTGTTTGAGTTGATGGTCCAACATAGCAATTGAGACACAACCATTCAGAGTAGTTATAAGTACTGAGATATTGTCCACTTGGTCTCCTACTTTCCTGTTCTCTCCCTGCCATACACACCCATCTCATCTCATGATTGAGATGGCCCACCCCAGAAAGAAACTGTGAAAAACACTATAGAGCTGGTGGATTTTCAAAAGCAGTTGAAAGGAAGGAGGCAATTGATAAGCATAGACTCTTCACATTACATATTAGTTCTATCCAAGTACAATGAAGCATGTAGCAAATTGACTTTATAATGAGTTTGTTTCTTTACTATTATCTTATATAACAGACTTTGCATAAACCCAGAACAGGATTTCAGAATAAAGAAATGTATGAATTCAGATGCATTGTTTTTATGTATAGCATAGCTTTCAGTAAGAACAGGGAGATGAAGTAACTAAATAAATGAGACTTTTATGATTAGCATAACAAAATTTACATATTTCAGATGATTAAGATCTTTCACACAGACATGTGGGAAACTCTAGCTTTCCTCCACTGCTTCTGAAACCAATGAAAGTTTCTGATTTTTTTTGGAATCAGTTTGATTATAAAACAAGAAACCAGTAACATAATTTTGTTACTTAAGAAAGAACCACGAAGATTCACATTTCAATCTGACTCTGACATATGCTGTGTCACTTTGAAAAAGTTTTATCCTGTTTTGAAATTTTCTCCTTTCTAAAATAATGTCAAATTTTTCAGAATTCCCAGTAGTAATAAAATAATGCAATTTCTAGGTGTACGGCACACATTAAAATTTCCCTTTCTTCCCCATTCACTGTCAGGCTTTATTTTGACCAAAAATATTTTAAGCAAATTATTCTTAAATGATAAAACTTTGCCTTCACTGAGGATTTAAAAAGAATATTCCATCAATTCAATTTCTAGGGATTTAGTTTTTAGACCTATTCAAACCAGTGTGCAAATGATTATGTATAAGGATACTAATCATTGTCCACATGCCTGAAAAATTATAAAACCAATGCTGTGTTCATTAGCTGAAAATGGCTGAAATAATTTTGGTTCAACTATACAATAAATGGCTATGTAGTGATTTAAAAGAATGCAAAGTCTATACCAACATTGAAAGATATTTAAGACAGGTGTTTCTCAATCAAGTTGAGATATGGCCCCAGTCCTCTTAATAAAAATGTGTGTAAACAGACACACCAGAAAAAAAAAAAAAACAAAACAACTCTGGAAGGGTATACCTCAAAGATTTCAGAGTATTAAGTAGGAGGATGATGGTGACCTTCACCTTTAAATTGTATATTTGTATGATATCGAACTGTTTACCATGAAGATATACACACAAAACTTTTGTAATTAGGAAATAAAGGAAAAGAGAGGGGAAAATATTACCTTCAGCTTCTAAAGAAAATGCCAATAAAAGAAAATTATAAAATTGTTCAGTAGTAGTTATTCTGAATTGGGAGTTTAATGCTCATTTGGAGTGTATGTGGGTCTTAGTATATTTTGAAAATGTCAGAACCATACCTAATGCTGTAACTACTCCTACTTTAGTTTCATACTATTGCAATATATATAATACATGCATACAACAGGTATGTTATCAGATATATTACAGCCAGTGTTGTATGTTTTGGGGGTCCCTGGGAAGGCCTAGTTATCTACAGCTCCCTTTTAGCTTAAGATACCAGAAATTCCATCATTAAGGAGCTTAATTTCTTGAAACTAAAGGATTATCTCTGATTCAAATTCATTATTAAAGGCTCCTCTTACACTGTATACTTCTGTCAGAAAGTTTATCTGAATTTTAATGGTCTGTCTTGTATTTTCCCCACAAGACTCAGTTCCCCTCTGAAGGAACTAAGTCTTGATAATTTTGTTTCCCAGGGTGTTTTACAAGACCAGGCACACAGCATGCCCTCAGCATGAGTTTGCCAACTTAATGAATGTTCTTAGAAAAGTCATCACATACAGACTAAATGAATTGTTTCTAGTCCAACTATTGTGGAGTTGAATTAGTTGAATTATTGTGGAAATATACGTGAAGGCAATTTGTAAACTATGAACTACTTTACAAATGCAAAGTTTTTGTTATTATTATTGTTGGGATGCAAGTTTTTTTTTTTTTTTTTGGTCAGATAATTTCCTAGAGATAGACCTTGATGGGTGGTGGTACGATATTGAGTCTTCTTTACTTGACAATGGCAAAACTTTTGGGCTCATCGGTCCGCTAGCGGCTTGCATTCTAGAGTACAACTCTTGCAAAAGTGGAGACTCCTGTGAAAAGAAATTAACAAGGAAATGTTTCCCTTGTGTAAAAACAGGCATGAGTGAATGGGCTAGGATTATAAGGGAAAAGGTATAGGAAAATACATAAAGCGCGTCCTGAAAGCCTCCAATAGCACTTTTCATCTATTCCAGAGTCTTTGGTCAATGACACTTCTTTCTAAGAGATGGCGTTCTTTGGCTCAGGGCTTTTGTCCTTGTGAAAGGCCTGGCTTGCTCTCTAGGTTGCAAAGAAAATGTTTTAAAACTGGGATTTTTGTCATTAGTTTCCCAGGAAACGATTTTGGTTCTGATGCTAATTTGTGTACCTGACTGTTTTAATTGAAAATGGGGCCAGGAGAGGGAAAGCAGCAGGAACGACAGCTTTGGGTTACTGCCCACCAAGAGGGTGCCAGGCTGAGAGTGCCAAGTCGACGCTGTTCCACCCTTCACTTGGTGCCAGTTGGCACCAGGCTTCTCAACTGAGGTCACCAGACTCATTTTCTTTTTTTAGTTTTGACCCCAAGAGAGTAGAGGTTGGGTCTAGTAAACACTCACTGTGGTCTGAGTTAGATGGAGCCAGCAGACAGGCCTGTGCAAGACAAACAGTTCATGCCTTGGAAGTGTTCTAAGTTTCCAGCTTAAGATATTTTTTTCAATCTCCTCCCTCAGATGGAATGATGTCCCTAGAGGGCGTGGATATCTGGAGCTCACCTCTAGCAAGGCATCTACAAATGCACTCTATTTACATTTCTGTGGCTTTTTCTTTTGGTGACTAGAGCGTCCCTGATCATGGCTTTGGAGGGTGTGGCTTTGCATGCCAAAGAATGCCTTGGTCTCACTCTAATGCCTTTCATGTTCCCTAGAGAGACAGCCTCGTTGTGCTTGTCAGTTCCAAACACCCGAGAGAAAAGGGAATTTTTTAGCTGTTGACAGTCCTGATACCTCCTTGTTGGCCAAGCATAGCTCACATGCAAGACCCTCATCTGATGTGGCCTCATAGCACTGCGCAGGGAGGGCATGAGGAGAACAGGGTGCTTTGTAGACACTGGCAGGACAGCTACTTCCTTCATGTGTAAATGTTCTCCCATAGATCTCCAGAGTATGCTCCTTTCTAGAACGCTGCTATCCTGTACAGGACCACGGTCCACATGTGTCTGTCCGGCACCTGATGTGTGTCTAGTCTGGCTTGAGATGTGCTGTTCACTGTGAAGCACAAGCTGGAATTTCACACTTCGTAGGAATGTAAATTACATTAATATTTTTGTATATGGATTGCCCATTGACATAATAATTGGAGTAGATTGGGTTAAATAAAAAAATCGGTAAATTATAAATATATAATTAGAGTTCACTACAGAGTTTACTGCCTTTGTTTCTTTTTATTATTTTTATGAAGAAAAAATTTTACTACAAAAATTTTAAATTATATATCACTAACATTATGTATCGATTACATAGTGCTGGTCTAGAGTGAAGATTGTAGCACTTATTCATTCCCTCAACCAAAGGTTATTGAACATCAAAATAATCAAAACTAGTTTGGTTTTCTGAAGCCTCCAGGGGAGGGGAAGGTATTCAAAGAGCAATGGTGTGTGGTGGGTGCTGTAATGGAATCTTCTGCACAGTCTTAGGGAGCCCTTGGGAAAGAAAGACACTGGTGGAGAGTAAGTTTTAGGATATACAGGGGTTTAGCAGTTAGAGGGAAAAAGGCAATGAATGATGTGTGAAGAAGCATAGATGTTGGACACTGCCTGGCTTGTTCCAATAAAATGCAAATAATTCTGTGGACGTAGCTTCTAGTATAAATAGGAAGAGAGTGACAGAGATGCGGTTGAAAAGACTGGCCAGGGTTCCAGATTCTAAAGTCTCTCTTGCCAAGAAAATAAGTTTGCATTTAGATTAATCGTAATGTGCCAAAGAACCACTCAGAGCTTTTTACAGTGCAACACATCCAGAGATTTTGATCCTGGTAAGTTAAGTAAGCCTTGGAGTCAGTATTTTCATATCAGCGCTCTATTAAGACAACAATGAAAATCCAGATACCCCAAAGGGTAGTGGCTATTAAAATACTTTGAATTATATTAAATATTAACTGGGCACTATGTAAACATTAGAATTAAATAGAAAGTACCTAGTACATTCATATGGGGGTAATATAAAATAAGGTAATAAAAGAACATACATATATAACAAAGGTACATAATATCTATACATACATATTTAACAGGAAAAGTGTGTATATCATTTATCCTCTGGGAAAAATGTATATATGCTTCTTTCTTTCAAAATATTTAAAAATAAGATCAGCATAACTTTGGAAAATACTGTCACAGGTACAGGTGGGGGTGAGGGTGGTGGCTTCATTAAACTGTGACATGAGCATGACTACATTTCCAGAAGATATTCTGAGAAAGCAAGCTAAGAGAATGGGGAAAGGTCTTCTCAGGCTATAGAGCATCTTCAGCTGCTTCAATTATCAATCAAGATGAAAAAAGATGAGGGTCTGAAGTTGGGCAATGGAAATTCAAATGAGGAGGGATGATGATTGCAATTATTTAGAGTCAATTGTCACATCTTGCTGACCAACTTCATCCTTGCTCTTGGATTCCCTTGTATCCTTGTATCTCATGCCAGTATCATGTCTGAGAGCTGGCTTTGGCTCCTCTTTATCACAAAAGTCATCTTACTGAGCCCTTCCAAAGCAGAGTTGATAGAAGATTCGGTTTGTAAGAGATCTCTTCCTATTGTAGAGGTATTTTTACCACATCTGTAGTAAATTCTCCTCTGACACTTTTTCTAGATTCTCTATTGTATCCTGGGGACAGCAGCCCAAAGAAACCAGACTAGAGTGGACGTGCCAACTCTCCCAGAACTCCTGGCTGCCTTGGCTCCTCACCAAGTGAAAAAATGAACTGGCTAGCTTTTTAATACAAGAAGGAATAAAGATATTGCTCACCCTACCAACATAACTGCTTTTACTTTTTCTTAGAAATTCTAACTGCATAACCCCATCTCAGAGAGAAACAAGTTTATTAAATGTTGGCATTCAATATAAACCATAAATAGAAATGTTAGCAAGATTGAAAAAAGATCTGTTTTAAATGGACTTCAACCAGAGAGAGTAGAGTGATTTTATTTACTTTGTACATTTTACTCACTTTGTTAGCTTGAAAGTCTACTTGTTATTTGCTTTTTCCTTGACTGAGCTGTCTTTAATCTCAATTTCTAAGACAGTTCATTTCTCCAAGTACTGGTTCTAAAACTAAGGAGGGGAACTGGATGGAGTCTTAAAGTTTAACCCTTATTGGGGTTACACTTCGTAGCAGCAACAAGGGATTCATCATCTAATTCCACGAGAAATATACATGGGTCTCTCTCACTGACCCTGGAGTCCCCTCTCAGTTCTAAGCACCCAGTATAATAGCAAAAGAATATTTCTTACCACTCTGCTCTTTTTCTTCAGCTTTGGCTGCTGACATCACTCCCTTGGAGTTCCTTTGCCCTCAAGCAGAGAATTTTCTCCATCCCTCACCAATGTGTGCTTCAGTTAGTGTTGAGGTTTAAAGATATGTACTTTCACATTTGGGGGTTTCTACCTGGTAAGCATTTCAGAGGGATGCAAAGTTACTAACTTTCCCACAGTCATGCTCAGTAGACTTCATCCATTGAATGAACAGCACTGTCAGCCAGTGCTTCAACAACTAATTTATTTCTAAGTAATGGCAGTTGATAAAATTCATTGTACACTTTTTATTAAACTAGAAATAGTAGAATAAACTAGAAATAGAAGATGTTTATAAAATGATGTAGAGCACTTATCAGAAAGGAACCTCAAGAAATGGTAAAGAGGCTTTTCTTCCAGGGTGAGGAAGAAAACAAAAGGGACTCTCTCACAGGGCATAGGCAAGGTGCAGGGAAAGCACATAAGCTTTGAAAAGGGGAGGACAATAATACTTTAAGTTCATCTGAAAAAATCATCTCAAAGCAATTAGGTTAATTAGTCTAAGAAGAAGAAGAAGAGGTAGAGAACAAAAAAATAAAATGATCTTTTTTGTAAAGTGTCAAAAGATATAATAGAGAAAAAAAACCATGTGTGATAAACAGTCCCCCCACAACATGCACAAATGTACACCATGATGTATACCAAACAAAAGTATAAAACTTTACTGACTTACAGTGAAAACTGGGCAATTAGAGAGAAATGCCATGTTCCTTCAGAGAAAACTTTCTATTGTAAAGACAGCAGTATTCTCTGAACTAGCCTATAAATTTAATGCAATTATAATAAACATCCATTTTTAGAGATTAGGGGACTTGTAAATATGTTTTAAGTTTTATCTGAAAATACATTGGTGGTAATATTCAAGAAATTCTGAGGAAGAACAATACATTAAAAAATAACTTCAGGCCGGGCACGGTGGCTCATGCCTGTAAACTTCAGCCTATGAAGCGGCCAGGACTAGGGATCATGGTTCGAGTCCTGCCTGGGGCCCATAGCGAGACCTAGTTCCAAAGAAATAGCTGGGTGGCACGCGCCTGTAATCCCAGCTACCTGGGAAGCTGAGCCTGGGGATTGCTTGAGTCTGTGGTACCCTGGGCAACGAGAGCCTGAGGTTCCACCTGCAAAAATAGCGAGACCTAGTCTCAAAACAAAAAAATAATAACTTCACAATTTCAAACAGAGTATTGATATCAAATTGACACAACACACTGATCATCAGATATGAATGAGAAGTACAAAACCAGACCTATATTTATGTTGAAATGTATATAGTGTGATAAGAGGTATTCAAATTAGTAAGGAAATGATGGCCTATTCCATAAAAATCACAGACAATTTCTATTTTGGGGGAAAAATTAATTTAAAATCCTACCTCACATCATACTCTAAATTTCAAATGGATTAGAGATCTAAATATCGAAATCTCACCATATTTGAAATATATCTTTTCTTCCTACACTGGTTGACCGAGCATAGGGTATGCAGTACATGCAGGAGACACTGCCCATATCCCCCTTTAGGACCCCAGTTTTCAGGGGTGTTAACTGCTAATAGCTTACAGTTGCATTCCTTTTATGACTCTCCCTCAAGTCAGTGGCTCTCAGCTGGGGGTAATTATGCTCCCGGGGGGGCTTTTGGCAATATCTGAGGAGAGGAGAATGCTGCTGGAGTTTATTAAGTAGAGAGGTTAGGGACATAATGCACAGGCTTGCCTCTTTCCCCTAAGAAGGAATTGTGTGGCCCAAAATGTCAACAGTGCCACTATGGGGTGATACTGACTTAGCCAAAGGAAGCTGTCTTGCCCAGTGTTCCATCTTCTCCCCTGGCCAGATCCTCTCCAGTCCGGAGGCCTCTACCTCAACTGGGACAACTCAGAAGGGCCATCCCAGCACCAACACCTCTTACAGGGTGAACTGAGCTTTCTCTGTCTGCTCTCATAATGTCCTTGAATGTGGACAAAAAATGAAAGAAAACTCTCTAGTGTCTCTTCTTACAAGGGTATGATTCCCATCAACCAGAGCCCTGCATTCACCACCTTACCTAATTCTAACCACCTTGCAAAACTCCAGTCTCCAAAAATCATCATATTCAGAGTTTCAACATAGAAGGTTGGGGGGTAGGAGGGGAAGAAACAAAAATATGCAACCAACAGCAGCACAAGTGTGAAGATATTTGGATCTCTTGTACTCGCAAGAGTACATCAGCGATTGATATGGTTGAATTGAATCAGTCCATGTCTGGGATGCCAATGAAAGAACAATTTACCAATGAATTCACAATTTCAAAATAACAGAGTATTGATATCAAAATTGACACAACACACGATCATCAGATATGAATGAGAGTACAAAACCAGACCTATATTTATATCGAAATTTATATAGTGTGATGAGAGGTATTCAAATTAGTAAGGAAATGATGGCCTATTCCGTAAAAATCACAGACAACTCCTATTCTTTTTTCACAACAAAAGATGTTCATGTAATTTATAAAGATCTTCCATTTGGAACTCTGGAAATTGAAGAAAAGTGGTATATAAAACAAACTTCACACAAGAGAAGATCTCTCAGAAGCAGAAAGGATAATCAAGCTATCCAGATTTAAGAACTTAATTAATGTAAGGGTCCTCTTATTCTAGGAACAAGATTTGTTTCCAGTATGAATCTTCACAATCTTCAGGCCACCAAGTCAAGTCTTGTACAAAGATTTCAGTTCTTTACCCATTCACTCAAAAGGACCTTTTATGATATGGAATAAGCTACTAGAAAGTTCTTAGCACATGATACCTGAAGATCAAACTAAACTTAGAGAGGATAGTGCATCTACCTAGTCATATCCTAATATTTAAGAATGTTTAGTAAAATAAAAGTTATCTATAGAAAATTAAAAAATGACTATGGCCTGAAAAGTACGTGACTAGCAGGAATGGCCATCCCAATGCTCATGTAATGGGTTCCTGAGGAACATTAGCTACAGAGTATGGAGATTTTATGGACATAACAGCGTGGGTGCCCAGTCATCAATGTTGATGAGTTACTACCACTGCAAAATATTCCAGCTGCAGAGACCAGAGCTGAATCCCTAGTAGGGTATATCATACAAAGAGAGCATTTGGTACTCAACTTGATTTCAAGCTTTCTACTCTGGAAAGGGAAGCAATTCATATTGACTGGAAATGATACATATTCCAGGTTCTGATTTGTCTTTCCTCTTTATTAGGTTTTGGGAAGTACTACTCCTGAGAGTATCTCATATAATGTTGTGTAGATTGAGAGTCTGTCTTTAGCATGAAGGAGGTATACCAATGGGCACACACCACACTATCCATAAGGCACTGCCCTGATAGAGTAACACAAAACAATCTGTAACACAGCCTTTTCAAGATCAGACTGAGCCTACAAAAGAAGGCCACCTGAGGTCAGCTTTTCTTGAAGCCAGCTTAGACTCAATAACCTGCAACTATGGGGAACCATCCTCTAGAACATGGGATATATCCTAAATCAATGACTATCATGTAGTTAAGTGTCCTTAGTGGGTAGAAATCATGGATTCTGTAGTGAAGAAGTGAAAATAGGAGTGGTTTTTCTCAGCAACCTTTTCAATGATTTACTTGGGGAATTCACTTTAGGTTCCATGAATTTAAAAGCCCTGGTTCCTATAGGGAAAATGCTTCTAGCAGGGGACACAGTAAAAGTTCCTTCAAGCTTTAAGGGATAGCTGGGGACATTAGACATCTCACACTGAGAGCAGGCAAAAAAGGAGGTCATCATCTTGAGAGGCAGTTTTCCTTAACTGCTAGAAGATGATGGAGTTGCTATTACACAGCGAGTCTCAGTGTTTGTTACTTGAACAGCACAGATGATTCTTTGGGGTATATTTTTGTGCTGTTCTGTCCAATTCTGATGGTAAGAAGTAATGTGCAGGAGCAAGGCCTGAAATGTCATGGTGACCAGGAGCTCCTATCCCTCAGAATTGAGGTTCTAGATTATTCTACCAGCCAAGTGACCTATCCCAGTAGGGGATCTAGAACAGGTAAAAGAGGAAAGACACAAAGGATACCAGATGTGGCCCTTAAAACCAGCTACTGCACATGAGAGGTTGTCATTCTTCCTACTGATCCTCCTTTTGCAAGTGTTCCCAAGGATCAACCTCCTGGAAACTTGGAGAAGTTGTTTTCATATGGGGTGAACTTACTGTAAGAAGGGAGTGGTCCCAAGAAACACACATGTGGAGCTACTGTAACTACAGCACCAGAGTGGGTGACTCAGATTCTGCCCTTCAGAACCAACATGCTCATCCCCACTCTGACCCCCCTTCTCCAGAGAGCTGGAAGTGTGAAAGTGTTACTGTTGAACACTCAAGGACCTCTCCAGAAATTTTCCTGAATCTAAGAAAGTTGCCTCATCCAAGGCTATGCTTATGGTCCCTCCATGGGGGCAATCTGCATCCAATGATAGTTAATATCAGGACACAAAACCCAATCACTTCCCGCAATTTTAGGAAAACTTTTAAGGATTATTCTATACCCAGAGGCCCCAAAGAAGCAGTCAAACCTCCATTACAAACACATTGTAGTTTAACTTCTTGCTTTGCCAAGTCTTGCTTCTCTCACTTCTTTACACCAAACCCCTTTCCCCCATACCAAAAAAAAAAAAATCTTGCACACAATCTCCATTTCAGAGAAATTGACAGTATGCAACACACTTACATGATCATTTAACATAACAGAGTGGGTATTTTCCGCTAGACTTATATCTGCTAGAATGCATGCGCCAAAATTACAGTATTTTATTTTCTATTTCTTTACGCCTTCCATCATCCACTATTTTATATTGTACTCAATAGGTAGAGCACAGATGGTGCACAACAAGCTGGTTACCTTTTTAGCCAACACTGTTTAGTTCTCAATGTGATGTCCCAGATATTTCTGGAAATCTCCATTTTTCTTTGAAAGATTTGAGAAGTTTCAACTTCATCGAAGCCTTAAAAGGCAAACATAATAGCACTGCTAACATGGAGGGAAAGAGAATTGACCATTCCTTCTCTTCTGCCAGTGTAAGCTCCTAGAGGAAGACTAAAAATAACAGCTTCAGAAGCGAGAAAACAATCTTGAAGGAAAGGGTTTGTGATCGGGAACAGAAAAAAGATGCATTTTATAATTTTTCTTGCCACCCTCATTAGGCCATGGAAATTACTGAGCTTCCCCCACATTTGACCAACCTGTCCCTCTGATTTGATTTCATAGATAATCAAGACTGACTTAAGTTTCCCAACTCACCTGAGGGTTGTATTAAGTGATTTAAGCAAGTGTGAAAGTAGTTGCAGTGAAAACCCAAATGTATTTTATTATACTTTCTTATACAGCCCCCAAGGATAAACATGCAATCATGACCACCCCTACTCTTTCTTCATGGGCTCACACCAGACCTGTCCCACAGACTGCACCAGAACCTCATATTAAACCTGCCAGATACCAGCAGCTGGACGCACTGCTGTCCTCACCAAACCCGCAAATCAGCAACAGGTGATCCCTGCCGGCTTTCCCAGCACTCAGGTCACACACAGAGCTTTGCTCAGAAAACTCACTTATGTATCTCATCACTGATCAAATTCAAGTACTTCATATTTGCAGTTTAAAAGCCTAAAATGGGTTAGTTTATCATAGCCCAGCTTCATGACACTGATGTATGTGCTCGTACCAAGTGGCTATGAGCTTGGTGCTTTGATTTAAGTGCAGGAAGCTTTTATTTTTGAATTTCTACCTACTCATGGCAATACATCAAACAATCAGTTTTAATATCTTTAGGGTTAAGTGCACTCATGTAATTTAGAATTAAATGATTTTTATTAAGCACTTTTACAGACTATCTACATGCTATACAACTCCACTGATTAAGGATCATGTTGACTGGTAAAACAGCAGCCCCCATGAATTACAGAAGCATTAGTGAAATGCATTTTCTGAATACATCACAAAATGCATTCAATACTAAGTAACTCAAATGTTACAAGGGAGTCCAAGTAAAAATTTCCTTCCACAAGGCAAATACACAGATGAACCGTGTAGGCTACATTGGTTTCTAAGAGTGACATATATCTATCTGGTTTACGGTTGTTCTGCTTCTTTTGACCTATAGTATTCCCACCCCATTCTCAGCTCAGCTCCGCCCCTCCAACCTACCATTTTAGTGAGTTATTACTCTTTGAGGCTGCTAGGAAATGGAACTGAGAATGGGGTAGTCAACCCGGGTGTTGTTACCTTGTAAAAAAAAATAAATGCAGTGGAGTTTCTTACCAGCAGAGGGCAGCATAAATCTGTTGCCTTGCACATGCTCAGAGTGGACTTGGGCTACTACTACTGGCAGACTGGGAACTAGGGTTGTGTCTGGCAGGGACATCAGGCTACATGATACTGAACCTGATCATATCTCCAGCTCATGGCCATTTGGTCCAAAATAATGAAAGCTTCTCTTGACTTTAGTGGGGTTTTTTTTGGTGCCTTTGGTTGGTCATAGATACTTTTTGGCTCGGAAGTAGTTGCGCGTTTTGTTTTTTCAATGAGGGATTATTTTTTGTTTGTGTGTTTTCTTTTTGGTTTGGTTTTGGTGTGTGGGTGTGGGTGTATATTTGACTTTCCTTCCCAAAAGGTAAGTCAAGCTCATGTTGTTGTTGTTGTTTTCTGTGTGCTTTTCTGTTTTTTGTTTTTTAGAGATTAGGTCTCGCTATGTTACCCGGGGTAGTCCTGAACCCGCGGATTCAAGTGATCCCTAGCCTTAGCCTGCCAAGTAGCTGGGATTACAGGTGTGCGCCACCACACCCAGCTTTTTTTTTTTTTTTTTTTTTTTGAGACTAAGTCTCCCTATGTTGCCCAGGGTAATCTTGAACCCGCTGTCTCAAGTGATTCCTCACCTCTGCCTCCCAAGTCAAACTTGTATTTCTGAAAGAGAACTTATTCTTCTGTGACTATGTGTACTGGAAATCCTTTCACTTTACCTCCATCAGAAGGATCAAAGTCAAAAGGATCTTTATTCGAATTAACACCCATTCTTTAAACTAGCTCAAGTGGCTACTGTTGTAGAGCCATCAGGTGTCAGCAGTAAGGGAAACAGATTTCTCAGCATAATGATAGCAGAGGCTATTAGTAGTGGTAGTCCTTAAAGCTTAAAGGTCTACACTAGGAAGATCGGAGAACTATTCTTAGTGGTGAGTTAGCCTAATTAAGCAAATAATTGCTCACACAAGTTATACTTACTTCACTGGTGGAAACACCTCTCACCAGAAGAGAATTTCTTTTGGGTAAGAAAAAATATTCCTCTGGATGCTAAGGACTGAGTAAAGAACTTCAGCTGCATCTGGATCAAACCTGAGGCTTTGCTACAGTTTGCAACTGCTGGAAGGAGCCAGAAGCATCAGCTTCCTCCTGAAAGTTGAGGGAAAGTCATTTACTGAGAGAACACCTAACTGGGAAACTTGAAGAGAGACTTTGGATGGGGGTGCTGGGTAAAGAGCATAGGAAGGAGAGAGGACTCAGGTGGGAATGGCTCCCTGGCAGATGTGGAAAGGTGGGAGGGTCAGGAGACACTATTCTTTGATAATCCCAATTATGGAAGGTTAGTGCAAGGAAACATCTAAATTAAACTTTCTTTTTCCCCTGCAATACCTTCTCGAGAACTGCTTGACTCTTCAATAAAGAACTTTATTTTTCTGTATTCTATTCTGGAGGTCTTGGTCTCAAAGAGATTTATAGACTTGGGGTAATGCTATTTCCCTCAGAGCATTCAGGGTTAAGGGCAGGAGGAAGATTGTCTTCATTCTATGAATAGAGACCAGTAACCAACACAGCCATAAGCATGAGAGGCGTCTGGCTAATCTTTCTAAATTCTCTGCTGTTCCCTTCTTATAACTTCTCTGGGGTCACACAAAGTTAAAAACAAATCTCAACCCAACTCTCTCTCCCCTGAAGGTTTGCCTTTTTGAGTAGGTCCCCTTCTATACTTACACACCCTATAATACACTTGCCATAGCACTTATGAATAGTATGGAAATTCCCTTTCCAGTCTGTGAGTTTCATGAAGGCTGAAATATTGTCAGTTTTTCTTGTTTTTTCAGGGCATACTACAGTGCCTACGCAAAATACAAAGAATTATGTTGGATAAATGAGTGAGTAGATTTACTTGTCATGTCACATTTAATTCTTGCAATTTTCACTATTACCTTCCACTGAACAAATGTGAAAACCTAGGCAAAAATATTAAAAATTTCTCAAGATTACACAGCTTAGCATGTAGTTCAGGAGAAAGTGGTATTTGAGTTGGGTCTTAAAATAAGTAGAATTTCAAAGGGCAAAGATAGAAAAAGGATCTTCCAGAATGAAGCAAATGAATGTAAATATGGAAACAGCAAAGCGTAAAGTATATTTGAGGAATGGCTATTATTCACTTGAGTTTTGTAAAGGTATGTGAAATGGCATAGTGGAAGGTAGGACCTGAAATGGAGGTTGGATTAACAGTGGACAAACAATAAGTATAGATAGCATTTATTGAGCAATGTAATTCTAAACACTGAAATGAAAAAAATACATCTAAAACGGACTAATACATTCCCATAGTAAAAAAAAAAAAAAAGAAAAGAAACAAACAAAAAGGTATACAGCAAAGACTAGGGCTCTCTGCCGTGCCTGTATCTTCATCTAGATCACTTTCCCTTGTGAGGCAACCACTGCTACTGATTTTTTTGTACATCCTTTTAGAGATTCCCATCCTATGCATGTCAAAGCAAATATATATGTAATTTTTACACAATTGGTCATGTACTGATTTAATTTTACTTTTTTTCACTTTCAATATATTAAAGATGAATGTATATTAATATCTGAAGCTGCTTCATTCTTTTTCCTGAACTCAGTATTCCATTAGGTAAAATATTATAATGCTATAATTTATTCAAATCTATTTGAATAATTCCTTCTTAATATATATTTTGGATGCTGTAAATCTTTTGCTATCACAACCACTGCACCTGCACCGAATATCCTCATATGCTTTGTTCTGAATTCTTATGTAAGTATATCTGTAGGCTAAGTACAAGAAGCGTAATTGATGGCTTAAAAGGAGTGTTTGAACTTTTCATAGATAAGATTAAGTGTTCTGCAAAGAAGTTATCCTACTTTGTATTACAGAAGACGTTAACCACAATGTATTATCAAGTTTACTGATCTTTGTCTATTTGATAGATCAAGAATGGGTTTCCATTGCTATAATTTACATTTCTCCTATTTATGAAAAAAGTGAGTGGTTAATATATATATATATATATATATATATATATATATATATATATATATTTTTTTTTTTTTTTTTTTTTTTTTTTTTTTTTTTTTTTTTTTTTTTTTTTTTTTTTTTGAGACTAGGTCTCGCTATTTTTGCCCGTGGAACCGCAGGCTCTCGTTACCCGGGGTACCACGGACTCAAGCAATCCCCAGCCTCAGCTTCCCAGGTAGTTGGGATGACAGGCGCACACCACCACGCCCAGCTGTATCTTTTGGAACTAGGTCTCGCTACGGGCCCCAGGCAGGACTTGAACCGCGATCCCTAGCCCCGGCCGCTTCTTAGGCTGAAGCTTACAAGCACGAGCCACCGTGCCCGGCCTTGGTTAATATATTTTAATATAATAAATATATACTTATACATGTTCTATAGTTTAATATTATAAATTTTATTTTACAAAAATGTGAAACAACGATTAGTTACATAAAAGTTAAAATATAATGGAGCCGGGTGTGGGGGCACATACCTGTAAACCCAGTTACCTGGGAGGCAGAGGCTAGGGATCACTTGAGTCTGCAGGTTCGAGACAAACCTGGGCAACATAGTGAGACCTAGTCTCTTAAAAATAAAAAAAAAATATGTATAATGGAAAACAGATAATATATGTAAATAAATATGTTTATAAAAATAGAGTAAGCTTTTTTCTATAAAATATGTTCATGTTCTATTTTTAGAATAAAAGTTGTTTGCTTTTTTTTAGAATAAAAGTTTTATTGCTTTGTGTGATTTCTCTATATACTATGAGAATAAGTCCCTTTGTATTATATATTTTTCCTTTATTTTATCATTATTATTTTGATATTGGCTATATATTTCTAAGAGCTATTTTATTTCATAAAATTTCAAACATATACATATACAAATAGGATGAACAAATTTTTGTGGATTAAACCCAGCATTATCAACCTACAGACATGCTTAATTCATTATTATCACCTCTTCCTGCATGACTTCACTCCCCATGTGGATTATTTTTAAATAAATATATCTTTTTATGCCATTTTTGTCTGTGGTAATTATAGTCCTGCAGTGATTTCAATTTTTGTGTAGTCAAGGATATTAGTCCTTTCATTTTATGGTTTCTGATGTCTTAGATCATCAGAAATTTCCTGAAAATATATATAATTAAAATAAACTTTTGAGGTAATATTTTAAATTTAATAAAAACTGAGCTACAAAATAGTTACAACACCTTGTTTGAAAGAGATATAATGTAAAAGGTAGAAGTTGAACCAAACTAAATTTCATGAAATTTCATAGGAGTTTCTGGACAGTGGCCATAACAAGAATGCATGTTTGCACACACAGACACAAACACACACACAAGCACACATACGTGCACATGCATTCGTACACACACACAAAACCACATGTTAGCTAAAAAACAGCCTTATACGTAAGGGAGTTGCTTATCTTCAGTCTAACTTCTCTGCCTTACACAAGGAAACAGGCTCTACAATAATTGTGAATCTGAATTGGATACTTACCAGGTGTTTTTTTACCATTCAGTTCAGTTTACCTTGAGAACAGTGCAGTTTGATTATATTTGTATTTGTAGGTAGGTGAAGATGACCTATTTAATCAATACATGTGAAGGCTAAGAGGTAAGCTATATTATTCAGGGTTGGTAACAAAGCTTATGCTAATTTAACCTGACATGTAGCATGTTAGGTTAATATGATTTGGATTATATGTATTATTTTTAGAAATTGATGTTTTTGTTGCTGGTTTCCCCTGACATTTTTGAACTATAATATGGAATGCAATACTTCTCCAACAAAGAAGGTAATTAATGGTTATTTGATCACATTACAGCATAGAAATAATGTTTTTGCCACACAATAGGTTTCCTAATTGGTGATCCAAGGATGTCCACATTCATTTTCTGCTGATAGAGATTTCCCACTGTGCATGGTATTATCTCCTAACACCGTGATAGCAGCAAATGATGGTCATAGCCAGTAAGAAAATTAATTTACAATGCTTCAACAATCATTATAAAAGACCTAATAATGCTAATTTAGGTATAGGGTGAGTCATCTAATTAGTTAATTAAATAGGATCTTTCTTCCAGTTTCCTACAACGGACCATACTGTGTTGTAGGTGTTAGAGCTAAATAATGGCAAGGGAGGTGGTAAATGAACACAAAGTCACCCCCATTAATGCATGTATTATTTATAGTTATGAAAGCATAAAAAATATTTTACTCAAATCAGAAACAGTAAAATTTAAATTATACCATTTTTGCTCCAATTTTATGAAGAAAAATTTTGCTTGTTTTTCTCTAGCTTTACAACTCCCCAAAATTTCTTTAAATCTTGATTTGATTTCTGGAATTCAAAATGCTTTCACAAGTTGATTATCCTTTGGTTTTCTTAAAGGAAAAGGAAATTACTGCCATTAGTTGAAAACTACCAGTATCTCTACCTATTTAATTTCTCTTAGTTGCATTGCTTATAGCTAGTTTATAAGCCTTGCATGTGCACATGTAGGCCATAAACCAAAATAGGGTTGCTAATTTTAATTAGCTTATCTAGCTGATGGTTCCACATAGCTGGGGATTCAAAGATTTCAGTTACATCTCCCCTTTCAGCTTTTGTTATTCCACACTAATAGGTTTTTGTATTTTTAGTCTGTCTTCAGATGTACCCTATGCCTTCAGTGAGTTTAGGGCTTTTCCTCAGGCCTTGCCAGATGTCCTGATTCTTTTTTGGAGGGGCTTGGGGGTTGGAGGGATGAACATTGGGGACAAGAACATTACATAGTTCTCCTTTGAATGCAAAATAATTGCTAAGAATGAATATCTATCTTTACCAATAGGTGAAATAGTCCTTTTCTAACTGCCAGCTGGGAATAACTAATTTTAAGTGTTTTTGAATTATAAAATAGGAAATGGTTTCTTCTCTTAAAAAAAAATAAGGTATTGAACACGATTACAATAAAAGCTATCTAATGACTGAATGGAAGCTCTATGTTTTCTTTAAGAGTTTTTACAAAATCACAATGGGTTTTCTTTCTGTCAATTCAGATATTCATAGGTCATCCAGTTTGACCTTCTGCCACAGTACTGCCTCTAATTCCTTGTTTTAAAATATTAATTAACTTTTAAAGATAAGTCCTTTAGCTCTAGGTACAGTATTGCCTATAGGTAGGAAATAACATGACGGAGGTGAAGGATGGTGTTTCTTGGAATAGGTATTGTTTGCCAAGCTGTATCCAAGAGCCTTACAGAAAGTAGAAAAAGACATTATAGAAGAGTAAGCAGACATTTTTACAAGGTCACTTCATTCAGACTGGAAAGTGGCCAGCACAATGTCATTATTTACAACAGGATCTGGGAACACTTGAGGAAATTACAGACCATTTAGTTTTGATTCCATTGTGGGGGGCAAAGTCTTAGGAAGTATTTTAGGAGATTAAATGGGGAACACTGAGAAAAGCACAGCTTGATTAAGGATAGCCAATGCAGTCTCCGCAATGAAAAAGTCATGCTTGGATAATTTTTTGACTTCTTTAAGAAAGTAAATGCCAACAAAAGAAAATGAAAGTCTCACAATTCTGTATTCTGAATTTTCTGGAGCTGTTTGTTAAAGTTTTGCTTGACAAATTAGCATGCTCAAAGAAGTGGTTCTTAAGATTGGAGAAATGTGGAGACAAAAATTGGGCATTAAACTGTTTTTAAAGTGAAAAGAAACCAGGTAAATGTGCCTTAGACCTTAAGAATTTTACTGAAACAAAGGCCAACTACATTGTATTTGCCACCAACATCTGCATATTTTTTTGTGCATTTATTATGTAGGGCAATGAAAAAAACCAAAAACTTTGTGACTAAAGAATATAGTTTAACAAAGACAGCATTGATTCAGTTTTATCTAAATAGATAGAAAACTAAGCAAACATAAAATGAAAATTTTATAGATTTGATTCACTGATAGCTAGTAGCAAGGAAAACACATAAGTTTTTTAATTCAGGACAAAAATTCTTAGAATTTCTTTTTTTTCTAAGTTATATGTATTGAAGCATTGTTGATTTACTGCACAGTATATGTCTTAGTGGGTTTAGGTTTATGCCTCCACCACAAATGTGCTATTTCATACCCACCAGCAATGCCCCAGTAATCCTCCATTAGACTCTTCCGCCCCTTTTTCCCACCCCACCACTACTTTTCTGGTAGCCTTAATCATAGCCCACCATGTTCTTGTCCCTCCTGTTTGCATCTCTCTCCTCTTTCTCTCCCCATTTCCTTTGGGATGCCTCAGATATGGTTATCTTTCAAGGTTTGTTTTGTCTGACCTTTTTTTTTTTTTTTGGTGTTTCGCTATGTTCACATAAATGTGAAACCATGTGATATTTCCCTTTCTTCTTTTTCTGACTTATGCTATTGAGCATAATTCCTTCTAACTTCATCCATGTTGGTGCAAAAAGTGTAAGTTTTTGATCACTGAGTAGCATTCCACTGTGTGTGTATGTGTGTGTATCATAACTTCTTGATCCATTCTTTTGTTTTAGGGCATTTAGGTTGTTTCCATATTTGGATATTGCAGATAGTGCTGCAATAAGCACACCATAAATAGGAGTACAGGTTTTCTTTCAAATATTTTTGTGTCTTTGGGGAGACATGTAGGAGAAGAATTGTTGAGTCTTATGGCACATACGTTTTAGTGTTTTGAGGAGCCTCTATGCAGCTTTCCATAGGGGTTGGACCAGTCTTTATCTCCAACAACAACTTGTTGCTTTTGGTTTTTATAATATGGGTCATTCTTACAGGTGTGAGGTAATACCTCATTATGGTTTTGATTTGCATTTCCTTGATGATAAGTGAGGATGAATAACTTTTCATGTTTATTAGTCATCTACAAAACTTCTTTAGAGAAGTACCTATTTAATTCTGCCCATTTTTTGATTGGGTTGTCTTGTTTTCTTATTGTTGAGTTGTATGAACTGTTTTTAGATCTTTGCTATCAGACCCTTGTTGACTATGTAGTGTGCAAAATTGTCTCTTATTCAGTTGGCGTTTCTTAATTTTGGTTACTGTCTCTTTCACTATACAGAAGGTTTCTGGTTTGATGTAGTTCCAGCTATTTGTAATCTCCTTGGTTTTTCTTGCTGCTGGAAATGAGTCCTCAAAGGTATTTCTGAAGTTTGCATCATCAAGTGTTTTGCCTCTGTTTTCTTCGATATATTTTACGGTTTCAGGTCTTACTTCCAACTCTTTTGAGTTAATTTTTGTGTAGAGTATGAGATAATGGTCTAGTTTCATTTTTTTTGATGTGGTAGTTCACTTATCTCAATACCTTTTATTGTATAGACTTTCTTTGTTCCAGTGTGCATACTTTGCTCTTTAGAACTTCTTTTTGGATAGGGGAGATAAAGCAGTCATAAAGAAATATTTGGTATGGGGAAAACACTATACCATGAAAGAAACAAGTAGACTGGAGCATTTCTGAGCCATGAGATGGATCCTAGAACCATCTGGGAGATTGTCCAGTTTTACCAATATACATGTAAGGTAGGAGCTAGATGGTCCTAGAAAGGTAATCTGAGTATATCAGAAAATGCAGAGGGAATTAGACCAAAAGTGAGCAAATGACATTAAGGACTCTAAGACCTTTAAGTTCTTTGTGATATGAAAATACTATGATCCCCTAGGAAAATATCTGCAGGCTTAGGGAGGATGGAGCCTCAGAAATCTCTCAAAATTAAACAGGAAATATTTCCTGAATAAAGTGACCTGAGGCTGGATGTACAACATCCTCTAGAGGACAAGATTGTTGGTACAATAAAAGGAAAGAATAGTTTCCTATACTATAGCTGACATCTATTGAGTATTTACTATGCATTAGGTATTTAACATACATCATCATTTTAATCCTCCCTAAATCCTAATAATAGGTAATTACTATAATTATCTCCATCTTGTAGTTGAGAAAACTAGAGAGTAAAATAATTTAAGATTCATATGACTGTTAAATGAAAGCTACCTTTGTCAGTTATTTTCAATAACTGTATGAAAGGTCCCAGTTACCAGATCATAAAATATATTCTGAAGTATTTGTTAAAAGTTAAATATTCCAGATTCCCTCCATTGAAGCTTCTAAGTAGTTTCTAGGGTGATGGGTGAGAATTCTTTTTTACAAGCATCCTCAGTCTTCTGATAAACCTTTTTTGAGAAGTGATGTCCTTATTGCCATGCTGACTAGGAGACCAGGCTTACTGTTCCAAAACCTAAAAGATGCTGGCAGCTGGAGGATGATGTAACAGGAGCTAAGGAATATTTATCCTTAAAGAGGGTTGGGAGTCCAGAACCCAGAGTCTACAGAAACATTAATCCATGGGACTACAGTCACATCTTTTTGCAGGATACATCCTCTCACTCAGTCCCTCTAGCAAACTTTCCTTAGCTTAAGACATATCCTCTTGATAAAACACACTTGAGAGAATGAGAACCCAGCATTCTTTTAAAAATCTCTTATACAAAGTCAAAACAGTAAGAAAAAGAATTCTTTGGGAAGATTATTTTAAGAAAAAAGTAGGGGCCAGGAGAGAGGACTATGAAAAAGAACAGAGATCTTAAATTTAAGGAGATTGGAATTGGTTAATACTTTGAACCCTAGTTATTTATCCTTTTGGTGTCTTGGTTAACTGGTTAAATAGATGCATAGCTCTTTTTTTTTTTTTTTGGAAATAACAATGAATACGTTATAATATGCAATCTACTTTCTTAGTATAAGAACCCTAAAAAGATTACACATTTAATTAAATGCACCAGAACTTCAAAGAGCTACTAATGTATGAACATACTCTTCAAGGGATCCATAGGGAAAGAAACAATTACACATTCAAATAAACATATCCATAGCAGACTAGGATTCATTAGTGATCACACTTCAATCAATTTGGAAAATATCTATTTAACCATCTGCTATGTGTCAGGTGCTATAACTATACTCTTTGGGGAATACAAAGATCAATACCATAGACTCTTTCTAAACTGATGATCTTATAAATAAGATAATATACACATATATATATACACGCAAATGACTCTACTACAAGCTCTAAATAACACCAGAGATGAATAATAAGTATTCCAGGAGTTCAGATTGCTTCTAGGATTTGAAAAGTCCTTAGGGAGGAGGAGATGACACTCAGGCTAAGATTGGAAGGATGGGCAGAACTTATAAAGAGAACTTATGCAATTCTCATTTTGTACCTTTATGTTCTCATATGTAAAAGAGGGGTAATAATAGTTGTTACTGATTACTCTGCAGTAGTAGCACTTATAGGTTCAATCCATCTCCATGGATAGTTGAAAAACAATGGTTACTTTTCAAGGGATGTTCACACAGGCCACTGTTTATTATTAAGTAATTTTTTATGTTTCCGCGGTTAACTTTCAAAGCACTTCAGGGTAATCAAGTACCAAGTCTAAGAGTAGAAAGGTTACTTCTGCAAATCCCATAAAAGTGTACAAAAGGATATCTACCTATGTACAGTCTCTGGTTATTTATACATTGGTTACTATGTATTGATGTGAACTAAGCAAATAAGCTCTTTTCTATGAGTAAAAGACAGAGGTTTAGTAAAATGCCTCTCACGTCTGTCTTAATTTTCTTGGTCCCACTGCCCTGTTTTCATTCAGGTCCTTCTCACTACTTTCATTCAAGTCCTTTACTTCATGACTAGAGTTCTATACCTTTCTTTCATAGGAGTTCCCTCTTTGGTCCCTAAACCTTCCCTCTGTTGCTCTTTTATACAAAAATCACTATCAGATTAATTTTCCTAACAGAGTTCTGTCCCTTGGCGGCTCTCTCCTATCTTCAAGAGAGAATCCAGATTGCGAGGCCTGTCATTCTGGACTCCTCACAACTTGGACCCACACACTTGTCTAGTCTTAAATCCCATGGCACTCCCCTCTGTATCTTCACTTAGGCTCCTCTCACTAAAATACTCCCTACCCCTCTTCATCTATCAAAGTGTTGAGCATCCCTCAGTGTCAGTGCAACTCAACTCCAACCTGCCACTGTTTGGTACTGTACTTTTTAAAATACCTGACCATATTGGTCAGGATGGATAAGTAATATCATCTGCTTACAATATAAAACAATGTTGCTTTCTGCACAGAACCTGCTCAGCAAAGAAATGGTGAGAGTAGGATCACAAAGGAAGAGGTAGTAATAAGAGGCTTGTTATCAGGATGATTGCTGGGCAGAGGTTGAGCCATTACATCTGAAATATTGAGAAACAGATGGAATGCTTTCCAGAATTACACATCCCAAAGGCAGAAGGCTAGAGTATTTATCCACTGCTCTTTTTTTGTATCAGCTGAGAGGACCCTGAGGGCATTAATTGCCCCAGTGTCTGGACTTTCTTTGCAAGTAGGTATAGCAAGCTCCAAATTTTTTGAAGAAGACACCAGAACAGAATGATGAAACACACACAATACATGCTTGATATGGGGCATTAACAGCCTGAGTGTGACATCCATCTATTGTGCACCACAGTTGTGGTTGTGACCAACCAGGGGTAGACTGAGTGTCAAATGTAGAGCACCAGATGTTTGCTCTTATGCCAACTGAAATACACTGCATGAGTTTTTAAATCCTCAAAGGTTACCTGGAAATCATAACTTCTTTGGCAATACCCTGAAGAAATCTAATCTTATCCTTATCGTAATAGTGTACCTCTAGTAGTATAGCTCCTGATGACAATATAGTCCAGTAGTCATATCTTTTTGGATCAAAACTTTTTTAAACATTATATATATATATCATATAAACATGATATATATATTTCACATCTTTGTTTTCCCTTGGGTTCACCCATAATCTCCCCTCCCTGTCCACTCCCTCCCCTCTACTCCCCCCACCCCAGTTGTATACTTTTGTTTGATTGTTAATTTGTTTGGACTTATAATCCTGGCCTTTTGCTTGTTTTTCCTATATCCCATATATTAGTGAAACCATATGGTTTCTGTCTTTTTCATTCTGACTTGTTTCTGCTAATATGATTTCTTCTAGGTACATCCATGTTATCATAAATTCATCATTTTTAATTGATGAGAAATATTCTATTATGTATATGTACCACATCTTTTTCATCCATTCTTCTGTCTTTGGACATTTGGGTTGCTTCCATGTCCTTGCAATTCTAAATAGTGCTGCAGTAAACATCCAAGTACAGGTGTCCCTTTGCACATACACACTGAGGTCTCCTTTGGGTAGATTCCCAGAAGAAATGGTAGTTCCATTTTCATTAGTTTGAGGGTCCTCCACACAGCTTTCCATAGTGGCTGGACCAATTTACATTCCTACCAGCAGTGTACAAGTGTTCCTTTCTTTCCACATCCCTGCCAGCACTTGTTATTGCCTGGTTTTTTGTTTTTTTTTTTTTAAATATGGGCCATTCTTACTGGTGTAAGGTAGTAAGTCATTGTGGTTTTGATTCGCATTTCCCTGATTGCTAGTGACATTGAGCACTTTTTATATGCCTGTTAGCCATTTTTATTTCCTCTTTGAAGAAGTATCTTTTTAGTTCTCCCCATTTTTTGACTGGACTTTTTTCTTTGTTTTTGTTAAGTTGTATGAGTTCTTTGTGAATCTTTGTTATTAGACCCTTATCACTTGTATGGAGGGCAAAGATTTTTTCCCACTAGGTTGGGTTTCTTTTTTTTGTCTGTTGTCTCTTTTGCTGTACAGAAGCTTTTTAGTTTCCAGCTGTTTATGTTTTCCTTCAATTTTTTGCCAGCTGTAGATGTGTTCAGAAATGGATTTCTGAATTGTAATTCATGGAGGGTTTTTCCTACATTTTCCTCTATTTATTTATTTATTTATTTATTTATTTATCTATCTATCTATTTATTTATTCATTCATTCATTCATTCATTCATTTTTTGAGACTAGGTCTCACTATTTTGCCCATGGAACCGCAGGCTCTCGTTGCCCGGGGTACCACGGACTCAAGCAATCCCCAGCCGCAGCTTCCCAGGTAGCTGGGATTACAGGCGCGCACCACCACGCCCAGCTATTTTTTTGGAACTAGGTCTCGCTACAGGCCCCAGGCGGGACTCGAACCACGATCCCTAGTCCCAGCCGCTTCATAGGCTGAAGCTTACAGGCACGAGCCACCATGTCAGGCCTTTCCTCTATTTATTTTTTGGGTCAAAACTTTTGACAATATTTTAAATAATTCTCCTAGAGTATTGATTCCTTCCCATTTAAAAACTGGTCAATATATTCTACATGGGAATAGCTTAGTATTGAAGTTATCCACTTGGATACATCAAGTTTATTAGAATTTGTGATGAATATCTGTTTATATCTCATTAATATCTCTATTTGAAGATGATACTCAAAAACATAAATTTGTAAGGTAGGGAGCAAAAGTAAATTTACTAAGACACTTTGATATGATTTCAGTTAACACTAATATTTTTTCATGATTATAGTCTGTGTTACACTGTAGTAGAATAGTAAATAAAGATAGAATTAGCATCAGACAAATCCATTAACTGAGACTGAATGAATCCAATATGTATCAGGCAGCTAAATGCAATAATGTTGTAAAACAAATTACCCCCAAATCAATGATTTATACCAATAAGCATATATTTTTTGGTTACCAAGTCTTGGGAAGATTCTGTTTCTACTGGACCAATGTAGTATTAACTTGACTTGGCTCTAGATTTGAATTAGGTTCAGTTCTACTTTATGTTTCTCCCTACTCTTTTTAGAAAAGTTGTTCTGTTGGCAGGTTCTTCCCACAGGGAATATCAGGAGCTCAAGAAAGAAACCATTTCACACAAGTGCATTTAATCCTTGGTTCACATCACTTTTGCCCAGAAATCCTTGTAAGTCGCATAACTAATCTCAAGATCAGTGGGGTGAGGAAATACACTACTTGCACTTCTGAGAGGGGTAAAAGTCACATGACAAGAAAGGCAACAAAGAATTGGTGCCTACAAATTCTATCTGATGTATAAAGGATGTGATATTTACTTTAACATATTTTGTATGTATTAAATTTAGGTAACTCATGTATAGTGGATATTACAGTTGTAGTACATAGCACACACTGATCATGAAATACTAATTTCATCTTATCTCCTTTCCCAATAATAATTAGGACACAGGCAGCAATGCTTAATTAACTATTTCTACATGACATAAAAGTATTTCTTTAAGTAGCAAAATGGTCAATCTTGTTAGGAAAAGTAGAAAAAAATACCCTCATTTACTTTTAATCCTTGAATATGCTAAAATTTATCCTACCACATTCTCCATACTTAACTGCAAAACAACCATCAAAAACCAGGAAAATAACATTTATACACTGCTACTTCCTATTCAAACCCCAATAAAATCTTTGCAGTTGTCTGAAGTTTCTGTGAGCCAAGAATCTAGGGCTGGTTTTATACTTTGGAGTCTGGCTGAAATACATACATACACTGGCTGAATTGACACAGCCAGTACCACAGTTTTCAGAGGCTAGACTGAAGAAACCTGCTCCCAAACTCCCTTAGAATTCTGTTAGCAGAATTCATTTCCTTGCTGCTTCAGTACTGAGGCTTTAGTTTCTTTCTGGAAGTCACCCATAACTGCCTCCAGCATCTGCCCACACTTCCTTACCACATGAACTTCTCCAACATGATCACCTACTTCATGACAGCTTACTTCAAGGACAATGAGGGATAGTGTCTGGCATCTGTGCCAGAGAAATGAGATGGAGTCATATATATCACAAGTAATCATAATGTGACACCCTATCACCTTTGTCATATTCACTAGTTAAAAAAGCAAGTCATAAGTGATGCAAAATCTGAAGAGATTACATAAATCTGTGAATACTAAAGGACAAGGATCATTGTGGGAGTCACCTTAGTTATTGTCTAATACAGTGACAATTTTGTCTAATACCTTGACAATTTTGAAAATAACTTTGTAGACTTCTTCTAACATTTGAGTTTTTATAATCTTTTTCCTCAATTTGGATTTGTCCAGTTTTTTCTCCTTCCTATCTGATCCATCATGATCAGATAGTGCTTTTTCTTGAATATCAGAGATGTTCAACTTTCACATTGTGCGTTTTCTCATGATTTCAGTTTGCCCTATTTTTAATGTTCACATTGATCATTTGAGTTAAGTGATTAATGTTTCAGGGTTTCTGCACTGTAGCGTCACTTTCTTCCCTTGTATAATTGTTTTGTGGAGAGAAGCTTTAAAATTAACCATCCAATTCTCCATCTCACTTTTAATCAACTTAGTTATTTGTCTAATCTAAACTTAGTAATTTAGGTATTTAATTGACATGGACTCATGTTTACTTTTTGATGTTCAGTGAATAATTGTTTCAGAATTATCCACTGGAGGTCCATTCAAGCTGGTTTGTGTTTCTTTTTATAAGTCTCCATGATTATTTGAGCATTTCCTTATTTTCTGGTACAATATGACAGTCAAGCTCAGATACTTACCCTGACCCAGTACTGAAATTAGCCATTACTGCATGGAGTCCTGTACTGCTACCCTTTCAATGTGAATTTAAGTCACCATCTGTGGTCACTTGCTTTCCATCAAAAGAATCTCATATAGTTTTTCTTATAAGGTAAAGCTACTAACAACAATTTATCTCAGATTTTGCTTATTTGGGAACCTCTTTATTTATCTTTTTTTTTTTTTTTGGGCAAGATAGCATTGCTGGATATAGGATTCTTGGTTGACTTATTTTTATCTTTGAGCTAATTAAATGTCACATCCATGCCATTTGTTTCCATTATTTCTGATAAGAAGTCAGTTTTTCTAATCTAACTGAGGGTTCCTTTGAGGAATGCATCTCCTTTATCTTTTGGTTTTCAAGATGTTCTTTGTCTTTGATTTTTAGCATTTTTACTATTCTCTGCTGTGTTTCTTTGAGTTTATTTTTATTTTTTTATTCTTTGCAGTTTGTTGAATTTCCCAAATGTAGGATTTTATTTTTCAATAAATTTGGGAAGTTTTCAGTCATTATTTCTTTGAATATCTTTTCTTTCCTAATGTATTCATTGCATGTTGGCATACTAAATGCGATTCCACATCTATGAAGCTCTGATCAATTTTCTTCATGCTTTTTTCTGTTTTTCAGCTTATATAATCTGTACCAATCTATTTTCAAGTTCACAAATTCTTCTGCCAATTTAAATTCATTTAGTTCCTGTAGTAATTTTTTTTTCTTTTGAGACTAGATCTTGCTATTTTTGCCCATGGAACCGCAGGCTCATGTTGCCTGGGGTACCACAGACTCAAGCAATCCCCAGCCTCAGCTTCCCGATAGATGGGATTACAGGTGTGCACCACCCAGCTATTTTTTTGAGGGGGACTAGGTCTTGCTACATTACCCTGGTGGAACTCGAACCACGATCCCTGGCTATCTAGGCTGCTGCTTACAGGCATGTGCCACCATGCCTGGCCCTACCTGTAATAAATTTTAATTTCAGTTGCTGTACTTACTACTTTCAGAATTCCAGTGTGGTGGTTAAGGACAGAGAGAAACCCTCTCCATTTTGATTGTACCCACTCAGGATTTAACTTCAGCAACAGGCATTTGGGTAGAGAATGAGAAACACTGAATTCCTGTTCCCCTCTGTCCTGTTCCTTCTACCTGGGAGCTGGAGGTGGAGGAAGCCCTGCTTTGGCTGGGATGGACTCTGTTGCCTCATTGATTTGGGAGAGGATAAGAAGTGATCTGGTTCAAATACCATCATGCCTGTCTTACCTAGTTTCTTCCCTTAAGTATATTTTCTTGAGAGGATATTTTCTTTTTACTACTATTTACCCTTACAACCAATAGTTTTGAATGATCTACTTTTATTTATTTATCATCATTTTGACCAGATTTTTAAAAATAATTTTGATGTGTTTTACTGGTGAGTATATTGCAGAACTCTTCATTTTATCATGCCAGAAATTAATCCCTAAAAATTTTAAAATTTTCTAATCTTTTGTTGTTGTTAGGAAGGTGCTTATTCAAGAAAAGCACTCATAACTTGTGTGAACAATCAAAGGGCTGTCCCAAGGTACGTTCCTAAACTTTTAATTTCTCAACTAGCTGCATTATTTCTATGTAGGCATGACCCATTCAACTTCAGTGTTGCTACATATCAAAGTTCTTTTACATTATCTATTCAAGGCTTCTGCACTGCCTGTTTTCTCTGCCTAGAAGTGTTTTCCCTTTCCTCAGATATTTGCCTGGTTTACTTTTTCAGATGACTGCTCAAGAATCAGCTTTTAGCAAGTCTGTCTCAATCCTTATCTTTAAATGTTGAATTTTCCACCCTCAAACTTGTCCTCTTTTTGGTTTATTATTTTCAGTTAGGGACTTAAAAAAACTCTTTGGTTCACTGTTTAATCCTTAGTACCTTAAAGTGTCCTGCACATCATAGGTACAAAATAAATGTTATTTAACTCATTTAATGTAGACTTATGAGCATAAATATGATTAATAACAGCTAACAGTAATGCTTCCTACAGTCCAGATATGAAAGTTTAGACATAGATAGTAACTGATAAATTTCCTATTTTGATCAAAAGATCTTATTTTATATAAAATTTAGTGTTTTAAGTTAAGCCTCACTTCAAAAGTCTCTCAGCAATTAAGATCTCACGCCTAGATGGAAAACAATAAAGAATTTCATACTGAAGACACTTTTCTTCTTTATAAGAAGTACCTTAAAATCTAAAGCTTTAATTAAAATTAAAAATTTCAATTTCAAAATTATTAAAATTAAAAATAAAATAAAAACATGTTCTTTGATCAAGCATTTCCACTACCAGGAATGAACAAATTATCATGGACTTAGTAAAAGAAAATCTAGTTACAAGGGTGTTCATTATACTGTGGTGTATTTAAGCAAAAACTTGTAAACCAAATATTCAATAATAGTAAACTTAAAGTATGGTATGACTATATTCTGGAATATTATATAATCAATAAAAATTATGCTGTAGAGGAATATATAATAAACATGTAAATATCTTAGGATTTTATGTTTGTCTTGACAGTTACAAAAATATATAATATTATTTAAAAATATTTTATATGACTATAAATAAAATAAAAAATGAAGAATGAATAAACATGTTATTTACCAAAGTATTAACAATGTTGTCTGTATAGATAGAATTATGGTTTTTTTCTTGTAACTTAGGTAATTTTTGAAATTTTCTATAAAATATATAAGAAAAATTACCATACACAATTGAGACTTTAGGTATTAAAATCCTTAAACATTTTGACCCTAACACCACTAATATTAACTACCAACATTAAGTCTGACTATAAAACTTACCTTGCTTCTTTGTAGTGATTTTGGTTAATTTTCACAATTTTGTCCTGGATTTATGAATATATTTGATGTGAGCGAATATATTTGAATGTTCATAATTGTTTATGAATATATTTGATATAAGTGAGAATTAACAGAAATCTTCAGATAAGCTACATGGGATACTGCTTTTGTGCATAGATGAGTTACAATCTGAGGACAGGCACTGTGCTTGCTTCCTCATCTTAGATTTCACTGCTGGGCTTAACAGCATTGCCTCTGCCACTGCTCAATCACTGATTAAAATAGAATGCATGTTTAATCCTGCATAACTGTTGACAGAGCACCCTTAGGGTTTTCAATAAGATATACATAAAATGTACCTGCCCAAACAAAAACCCAAGTTGATGTAGGCGATTATAATTAAGGACAAATTGCCTTTGCTTTTTTCATTGTGAGTTAGATTGAAAATACACAGCATTGCCTCCAGAATGGAATGCATATAAAGAGTACACGTCTTAATTTAGTTGGTAATTTGCAATAAGCTATTTAACAAGTCCTCCATTTTGATCTCATTTATTATGATCCAATGTGACTGCAGTAAGTAGGATAAACTAAATCTCCTAGAAGAATAGAGCACTACAGAGCAATTGTCAAGATTTTAAAGTAATATCCCTTTTGCCTACTCCATTGCCCAACTGCATTTCAATCACAGACATATTTTCTAAATTAATTTTTTTATATGTTCAACATGCATAGGAGTACTTATTCTCAAGCATGTGTTTGTCCTCACACTTTGGTAATTCCAATGACCCATACAAATTCAAGGAAAGTACTATGGACCTAACAAGTCCTTATCCAAGTCCAGAATATTTTGTTCACCTAGTTGACTGCTTTACCATCTGCGCTTCACTTTTGGAGGACTTGTAATAAATCAGGAACCAAAGTAAATGCAGATACCTCCCCCCCATCTATTTAACTTTCATTAAGTGAGTTGGTGCAGTGCTCAGGCGCCTTCTCAAAACCAGCCCATCATCTAAGAGTATTTACATAAGACTCTTTGCATTATATTCGACCTCTGCAACATTAGTATTAACTACTGACATCTGCCAAGTCTGACTGGTAAGTGCTTTACAGTATCAATTCATCCCAAGCAAAAAGCATTTCTGAGTGCTGCAGTGCTCTTGTTAATGCCAATAAGAAGTATCAAGGCTCATATGACACCTAGCAGAAATTAGTACCCACATTCAAAGAAAAGTCTTTGTTATTTCCCAGAGTATTATGTGGACTTTATTGAGATGACTGCATCTGACACCTGCTGTAATATAAAATGCAGCTATAATTAGCCAACTGATGCTCACTGCAGTTTAGGTCGAATCCCTTCTGTGGGAATTATGCTTTAAAATATTCAGAACTCCAAGTGGCTCTCATTACATTTAATTTTAACTTAGAATTAGGTGGTCTAGAAAAAAAATTTAGGATTGTAATAGCCCCCTGCTGAATGCCACACAGCAACGTGAAAACCCATAGGGGTTTTTTCCCCCACTAAATAAAAAAAAAAATGAGAACAGCAGACTACACTAGAGCCTTCAATTGAAGTCTGGCTTTGCCTAATTGTACTTTTTGCACTCATCAGTCTCTCCTCTTCAGAGCAAGCTACAAAAATTGCCTGAATAGCCAAAGAAAAGTTTCCCACAGTCACTGGCCACAGAAAAACACTATTGTCCTTCCTCACAGTTTGATGGACAACATTTCTATAAATGGGTAGCCAGGCTGTCAATGGTACCCTTGCTGAAAAGGCAAAAGAAGAGAACAGATTCTGCCAATATCTGACAAAGCATGTTAACACATAATCAGGCATTCACTAGTCAGGCAGCTGCCCCTGGGACCTTCATCACACAGGTGCCTTTAAGCCATTTCCTATTCATAGATAAAGGAAACAAGCAGGAGATACCTGGGAAAGGAGCAGTCTATTATGGCTTGCCAAATGTCCATATTCTGATCTGTGTGTGTAAAAGCGGAAAGAGGAAACTAGTTTCAACTGAAAAATTATAAAACAGTGGAACAGTTAAAAAACCTATGACAAGCTGAAGTGCTTTTTCCCTTTTTCTCCTTTTTTTAGGGGATGGATTTGTTTGTTTAATTGGATCTCATAGCATCATTCATATTTATTAATAATGGTATTTTTTCCTCAGTAGTCAAATGCATTTTCCCAAAAATATTTTCATATACTAAGGCTGAAATATTTATTTGGTTCAACTGAGCCAAAAAGAATTTACTTTACCACCTTAAGAGATTTTTTTTTTTACATGCTCGCACACACGTACACACACATTCCACTTCAAGGTCTATGATCAATAATGCCAAAATGGATGATTCTCCAATAAAGGAGCAACTCTGGATCATCCCTTGAGGAACCACCAAAATAAATATATAGAAGAATGATTACTACATCTTGTTTTTTCATAATTGCTTAAACTAAGAATATTAGTTCCACATTGAGCTCACCTACCCAGTTAAAGGATGTATCAGACATCAACACCCCATTAAACCAATTATCTCTATTAGTATATATATGTCATTTTCATGTTAAATTAAAATTTAATAAGAAATTTTTAAATTAAATTTCATGATTACTATCTTTATGGTCTTTAAAAGTGAACATTTTATCTCTTCATTTTCATTCTATTACCATATTATCAGATCTCCTATATTGAAAGTATGGAGCAAACATGAAAAAAAAATCAGTAACATCATTTTGGGAATTGGTTAAATCCTCACAGACCTTAGATTAACAATGAACAATTCATAACCACTTCTCCTGTAAAAGACTAGATACTATACAACTACTAGGTAACAACAAAATCAACAGTGATATAAACTTAATTCCACGAGTTAAATAAAGCACTGTGCCTTTCCAGCTAATGTCCTGAGTGCTGCTCATTTTATATAGCTTATAAAATCGGAGTGCAAAGGCCACTACAAACAGTTTGGTGAAATAGTCCCATTTGAAAGTTCCTACCCTTGGGAAGAGGAGAAAATGTGTTGAGTAGAGCAAAACCAATCAAGGATTAAGAACACTTCAGTAATAATAATATATTCTCTGACTTAAAATTTTGTTTTTTTAAATTTATTTCTACAATAAAAGTAAGATCCTGAGGTTGACTTTAGTTAACAAATTAGCATGTTTAGGTGACAACTTAGACCATGTCTTCCCATAGTTCATGTTTTAATTAACTTATATAAATAAAATGTATTCAGCCATGATTTAAAAACACACAGTACTCTCTTGTTAAGTGGCATATGTACATATTTATATTTGCAATGTATATCTATGTGTTGGTTATTAAAAATCATCCTAACATTAGTGAAAGCATCCCCTTGTCTCCAAGTAGAATAAACAAAACTTTTTCAGATAGTTTCATCGACTTTCATTTTTCTTAATTACCTCCATCAGTGACCTAGATACCTGAAAAAAAATCTAACTCAAATACTACTTTAAACTCAAAGGCATGGTCTATCTTCCAGGTTGAAATTCTTTAAGGTCCAAAGGAACTCTGTCTTCAGTGTTCTCCAGATTTCTTTTTTGTGTGAAAAAACACAACGTCTCAGCAATTTCTTCTCTAGGTATATCCAGAAATTCCTACAACTTAAAACAGTCCTTTATTCTGAATTTGGTTAAAGTCTGGTTTTCTAGCTCATAGAAAACTGACCCTAAAATACCATTTCAACCTCTAACTTCACCCTTTATTTCAGTTGAGCAACAAGTCTCTGCTCTCTTGCTCATTCCCATTTCTGCCCTCAAAATTTGGTTATGGGATTTTTACTACAAATACCCTCTTTCCTTATATCAAATAAAATGTAATGATTTATATTTATTTAGCAATGTATCTTTTCCAAGAAAATTTTAACTCATCCTACTCAATACTGATCTTTCATTTAATTTCATCTACCCTAATTACTGTATCTGATGGCCTATTACAGTAAACTTGAATATGTTTGCTTCATCTTCCCATTGCTCATGGAGTCTAGACCTTTATTTCCACCAAATTATAGTCTCCTTATGGACAAAACAAAGATTAGATTATGAATCCATAAATAAATGAGCAACAAATGAGACAATTTATCCTGATTCATGTGATATTTTTCCACATTTAACCTTTGAAGAAAATTGCCATCCATTAATATCTTTCAAGTTATAACTAGAAGAAAGAAGGAATCTATGTTACAACTAGCTTGAGTAGAGAATAAGTTAGAATTGCCATTGCCAATCTTTTCCAGGTGGTTGTTAAAAACATTAGCGCACCAAATATTTCTGAGTTCTCTCCAGTGCAAAGACATTCTTGACCCCATTTGAAATTAGCATGGCATGTGATTTTCTTTAGTCAATTAGTAAGATCATAAGTAACAATATCACTTCTAAAAAAGTTTAATAATCTCTGTTATTTGTCACTTCACTTTTTTTTCTTACTGTAGTAATTATGGGAAATGGAGGTACACTCTTTCTTAAATCAGAGTCCTTAAATGTGGATAATACACTGCACAGATACCATCCCAGCCAGTTCATGGTGGATGTTTCAGAGGAATAAGAAAGAAAATTGCTTCATTTTAAACCAATATACTTTTTTACTGCAGCATAGCTTTTCCTAAGTTGCCTGATTCAATAGCCTACTAAAGATGGGACTCAGAATATTAATATATGAGATGACTGAAAAACAGAGTGACTGACTAAATTGAGCATCCTCAAATATGATCCAGAATAAATTTGACTAAATATTTCATTTCTAATACTTGTTAAAGATGTAAGCTCAATTGATCTTCACATATCCTTTTAGCTTACTTTCTTTTTCCATTATGGTATCCATTATATCTTCATATAACATAGACCATAAGTATATGGTATCCATCAATACTAATCACAGAATTCACTAAAATTTTTACCAGCACAAAGTCTAGTGGTATATTTCTAGGACTTTCATATATATATATATATATATATATATATATACATATATATATATATACACACATATATATGTATATACATATATATCCACATATATGAAATATATATTTTTTTCTGATGAAATATTAAAATAACACAACCTCTTACTCAAGTTAAAAACTGAGATGCATATTTTGGCGTTTGTAGGTTTCTAGTGAACCTGGGCCTGGGCACGTGTTGTGCAGGATAGACCAGACAGAGGGATTCAGGCATTCTTATTCCCTGCCCAAAGTCTTAAAGGAAAATGACTGCATGCAGAAAACAGAAAGCAGGCATGCAACAAAGTTTATTGTAAGACAGTATATTTTATAGTTACAGAGTTCAAAAGAAGAGTGAAAACTAGGATGTGTTGTCTTCATAAACTAGTTTGTTATTAAATAGCTATTTCTACAGGTGCAGTTCCCAGGGTGATCAGGGAGATATTCCAGGTCAAGGAGATAGGAATAGGGAACAGAGAGTAGGGGGTGGCTTGACCCAGGTGATTCTCAATAAACACAACTGACAAGGACCTTCCTTGGAAATTATTTGCTGTTCCTAGTCCTCTAGTTTTCTCAGCAGGGCTGGTCAGTCTGTGTAGGTGTGTTCGCTAGGTTACCACAAGGCTCATGCAACACACATTGTTTTGTCATCAAAGCAATCTGGCTTTACTAATACACTTATGGGTTGCTTTTACCAATATATGGCATGAATATATATTGTTTTCAAATTTTATTGTTTTTCAGATGTTTCAAAAAAGGAACATGTATCTAAAGCTTCAAATATGATATATGAGAATTGAGTATGCTTATTTTGGTTTTACTTTTATTCTTTTTTATATACCAATATGCTGACATTACATTCCCTTATGACTATATTTTTCACCACACATAAGTACTATATAGTTATGAATAATGAAATGATTAAAAAGCATAATGAAAGAACAGCACAACTGTTTTTTATTTCTTGCTCTTGAGGACTCATTGCAATATTTCCTGCTCCATATTAAGTTTGAGAGCTTCTGAGAAGTATTCTTAGAATTCTGATCTTTTGGAAAGAATAATGATTCAATTAGAGTTTTAAAAATCATGATGATTACTTCATGATAATGATCTCATATGGCTAAGATGTTACACTTGCATTGCACTTAGATGCAGCATTTCATTTTAGCAAATTCCAAGAACCATCCATGGCTTCATTATTGTACCTGATTTTTATAAGTTCTTTATCCAAGAACCTCTTCATTCTTAGTTGAAATGGGGATGCTATTTAATAAAGTACAGTGATAACTAGTACCAACTGTAAAACATGACAAAATGAAGAATACCAGAATTATTTGAAAGCAAACCAAAAATTTCCACTTATAGCCTTAAGTAACTTACCTTGGAGTTGGTTCAGACATCAGCCTTTCAGAGGTGCCTAGAAATCCCCTTGAAATTTTACTGGCCAAAATTAAGACTCTAGTAACACAAATGGTATGAAGTCATTAGTTTCCCCCCACAGCAGAAAGAAGTAGTAAAGCTATGTCACCATTACCATTTCTAATAACATCTTGCTAAAGACTGCAACTAATCAGATGACTGGTCACTACATTCATTCAAGTGACTAGACAATTTTGTTCTTTGTCATTTAAAATATTTAACTTATCAATTTCCATTCAACCAATATTTATTGAACTCTATGTTAGGGAATTTAGACTCATTGCATGTAAGTCAGATTAGGATATATGTCATAGCAGCAGCATAATGTTGGCTCTTTCAAAAAAGCTTCATTTAGGGAAATAAGACAAGTCTTATTGGAAGAAGTGAGCCTTAAGTTAAGCCTTAAAAAAAAGCTCTAAGTTATACCAGATTTCAACTGATGTAAATGAGAGTAATAGAACAGACAAAACGAGAGGGTGGAGGAGGTTGCAAGGAAATAGGTTTTCTGCAGTAATTGTAATTTATGCCAAAGTATGAAAACAGGAAGTTTATTATCAACAGAGTCCAGTAAAATGTTAATGGTTGTTGATAATGGTAATGGTTTTGTGGGAAAGTATGTGTTTAGGTATAGTGAAGTTTCCCTTCTTTGAGAAAGTCCAGTCAAATTCACAGAGGAAGAAGAAAGGAATAGTATAAAGCATTTAGCCTTGAAAATAAAAAACACCTCTTCTTTTGAGGTAAGAACCATCTTTCCTCCCAAAGAATGAATATGTAAAGTCACAATATTTATTTATTCTCCCTTCTCTATCCTAAGTATCTCAGCCTTTACACCTATATTTTCATTAACACATACATTAATTTCAAAATATGACACCAACTTTATGCCGGCTGTGTTGGGTGCAGTGCATATGAAGAATACTCTGCCTCACCATATTTGGCATACCAGGGATTGAACACAGTGCCTGGTATATGATGAGTACTAAATAAAAGTTTGGTACTTAAGGCAGATATGAAGGAAAATGAGAAATCACAACTAGTTATCTTTAAATTTCTCAGTAAAGTAGGATGGTTATTATCTGGTGAGAATGGAAAGGGTAAGTAGTGAATTAGATGTGTGAGCAGAAAGAGTTTTGAAGCACCTGCTAAGGGAAGTGTGCTGGGGAATAAATGGGAGATCAATATCAAGATTGTTGAGTGGCAATGAGAACCCAGTTGGAGTAGGATAGATTGATTTTGCAGTAGGCCAGGGGTACACAAAGTGGTATGACTTTCTCCAAGAATACTATTTTAACAAAATTCTCTATAGTACAGAAAAGAATGAAGGAAACACATAGAGGTAGGGTGGTGATTGAAGATGAGGACTGGCCTGGTGGAAAGATGAGGGTTTAATAAAGGAAAAGTCCTTTCACTCCCAAGTAGCTTGATGTTACATGATATTTCCCTCTGTATTCAAAACTATTCTACTCTAACATCCATTCTAACAAGACTTCTGAAATAGTTGTATCATTAGTAAACTAATTTTAGAATCTTTATTCATATTAAGATGTGCAGAAAAGTGTCCTCTTATGATAAATTTCTATCCTAAACTTTCATAAAACTATACAAAGGTTAAATACAAGATGCCTAAAATTAATGCTAAATAAATGACATTTACTTTTTCATTGAGAGATTTAGGAAGACTCATAAACCTATATTGGCTTTATGTTTTATATATGGAATGTCTTTCAGAAGATTTTAAAGACTTAACTACTATCATAATCATTTATACTTCTTGTTATCTAGTCAGAATTTACATATCTCATGAGTCTGCATATGTGAAATTGCTGTAAGAAAATCTGGCAAAAAGGCATAAGGTTATTCAGAAATGGTATGGTCAAATATGTCATAATACTAAAAGGGCAGAATTTGTATCTTTTTAAACCAATTTTCTGACACTTGGATATTCCTTAGTTAAGATGGGCTCCTAGATTTAAATAGAAAAGAAACTGACAAATTCTGGTTGCTCTCAATTCCTCTCTTAAGGAAGTCAGTAAGGTAGTCAATATAAGCTGTATTACCTTGAGGAAAACAGATTCAAGAGGATTTAAAAACTCAAAAGCTCTTCAAGCATGTGTAATATGTTCTCCAAGATAGGTACTTTCCCTAAAATTTTCAGGAGAGGGCTGGGCTCTCCCCAAACCCTCAAATACTTGTGTGACTAGACTCCACACAACCCAAGGATGGGTCTATACCTGGCTTGTTCAGAGTTGGAGCTCCATTTCCTACCAAAGTGTCAAGACACATAATTGGTGTTGAGGAAGAAGAAACCCAAAAAGAGTTGTCCTTGGTTTAAAATAATAATGCTCACTTAGGCAGTGTCTTGAAAGGATAAGGCACTAAACAAAACATCTGCACTTTAACAACTGGCTTAATAATAGCTCATGTTATTAAACACCAAAGAACTTTTGGAACTACGCACATTAAAAAAATTTAGAAAATTGCATTCAAATTATAGGTAATCTACATATGAAATCACTTGCAGTTAATGTGTTGCTTAATAGGCATGCATTTGTTCATGTAAATTTTGGTATATCCTTTGCCCATAATTTAACTTTTAGAGAAAGCTGTTGTAAAACTCTTTTAAATCTCAAGAGCTTTTGTCTGTTTGTTTGTTTGTTTGTTTGTTTGTTTGTTTGTTTTTGAGAAGAATGACTGACTGCCTGGGTATAAAAGTAGGAGGTAAAAAAAAAAGGCATAAACAATTTTGTTTTTTTAACCTCGTTCTAACAACTCAAAGCAATAACAAAACAGATAGAAGTTTATTATCTTCAGGAAGATCTGTCAAGTGTTTTGGAACCTTATTTGTACTGGCAAAAATAAGTTAGATGAAATTGACTGGAAACTGATCTCTCCACATGAGAATCCAACAGATGAATTATTTTACCCTTCAGGTATTGGTTATAACAATAATTTATCTTACTATTTCAGTTTGTGGTTTACAGCATGTTTTCACATAGTCTTTCTCACTTGACTTGAACAAACTGTGAGTCACAAAGCTAGAACTAGCCCAGTGATTTTTGTGTTTCCTTGATTAATCAAATAATTCATAGTCACTACAGAAAATTAAAATATAGGAAAAAATATAGGGAAAGATAACTCTCAATCAATCAGTATCTTGAGAATTTCCTTTCAGCTTTTTTTCTACACACCTATTCTATTCTATTCTATTCTATTCTATTCTATTCTATTCTATTCTATTCTATTCTATTCTATTCTATTCTATTCTACTCTATTCTAGAGTTCAACAGAGGACACAGTTTACTGTTTTATTTTTTTTCTTTTGACAACAGGCAGTTTCCTATTTTGAGGGTTTAAATTTCATTTGAATAACTGCACAAGGTACTTCTGTTTTTTTTTTTTTTTTTTTTAACATGGATAAATAGAAAGATACTATGGTTATCTTAGTGTTTAAAATTAAGAATACTTCCTTAGGATAGATTACAAGGTGACAATTATCAAATGCTAGAAGTAGCCATGTGATTAAAAGGAAGTTGATTTATTTAGTCAATCTTAATGTCTTTGAATACAATCCTATTTTGACCTCCCTTCAAAACCTATAGGTTTTCTTTGAATCTCTATTTAAAGACAGAAGACCTCAGGACAGGTTGGATTCTCTCTTCTCATGTTCTCTGGTGAACAAAAAAAAATCTAGTTGCCATTTAGTACAATATTTTTAAAATATAAATTTTAATTATCATTCTTTTTCAAAATAATGTTATTTTCTTAAACATTTCTCCATTTCTCCACATTTTCTCATTGATTTTGTGGCACTCACACATCATCCTTTATGACACTCATGTCTCATGATTTGTGGCATAATATAATACTCAGACTATGAGTATATTTTATATTATTCTAAATAAAAAGTATAGTAAATGTAAACATTGAAGAAAAAACTTTTAATGTAAAATCAGAAGATTAGGATTATAGATGAAGATGCTAAGAATAATAACAACTTTATTGAGAACTCACTATGTGCCTCGTACAGTGTACTAGCATTCTACATTTATTAACTTGAAGATAACTCCATGGTTAAGAAAAGAAATAAAGACCAATCACCTTCACAACTGTGAGTGATAAGCCATTATGTCAACATAGGAGATAGGTCTAACCTTCCCTGACATAAATGTAGACTATAAGAAAAAAATGAAGATATACCCAAGAAACTTTAGCATCCTAAGAATTTTGTAGAATATCTACTTAGCAACTATTAAAAAGGTAGAGAAAAACAAATTAGGAGAAGGAATAAGAATGTCACTTGTACTTTTTTCTTTCATTTAAAAGTAACCGCTGAAAATAGAAGAGGTAAAGATGAATATATTGAATTGAATCAAAGAAAGGAAAGCAGTCAAATGACTTGAGAAGAGTAGTAAAAGAGATAATTGTCATCTTATATATGCTAATCATTACTCTGAGAAATTTTACATATTATCTAATTTCATATTTGCAACAACTCTATGAAATAGGGAGAATTACCTTTATACCATCCAGAAGTTGACCAGCAAATACTTGACAGAATATAGATGTCTGTGTCAAAAAAGACAGAAGATTGTTGGATAAAAGTAAGATTAAGTGGATGGATATAATTTCTGAATTAAAAATAAGCTATTGGAAAGATCAGCAGTACACTTAAAATGTACTAAGAAATCAAAAATAAACTTCTCTAAAAACTGAGCAGAATAATACCACAAAAATTATTGATCTTATTCTATACCTATTTATTCAGTGAGTATATTTTACAAAATGTTGGAGGCTACTCATTAAGGGAATGACAGCCACCCAAAAAAAATGACATGATTTCTGATCTTATAAGCCTACATTTTTTCAGAGCAATAACAACAGTAGTAACAATCTTTTAAAATATCAATTAATTAGTGAAGTAATTCATTTTCCTACTATTGTGCTAATGTTTCACATACATCTCAGTTAATCATTAAAATATTCCTGTGAGGCATACCTCATGGCTCCAACCCAACTAATGGACACACCATTCTTTAGAAAGGCTAGTTCAGCTTCTCAAAGTCATATGGGAAGTTAAAGTGAGAATTAAGACTCAAAAGCCCTTAAACACCATTAAATTGACTTGTTAGAAGACTTTCAAACAGAAAATGTTTATAAATGAAACAAAACATATATTCTAAATGCACTATAACTATATTGCCTTATTCCTAATACAATTTGAGAAAAAGTTCCAGCACAAGATATGAAAATCATAAAATGTGAGAGATCAAGGATACATATTTTCAAGAGGGAAGAATAAAGAGGACAGTGGGTAGGCAACATCTTAAGAGAAAATAGCAATTTCACAGAAAAAAAAAGAACTGTTGTTCTAAAATTTTAAAAGTTTATCAAATGCTGATCAAAACTCATTTTAAAACCTCATAACTAAACTCATGATTAAATATGTATAAATTATAAAACTTGCATAGAGATAAACACAGAATACCACAATGTATAAGAAGATATTGCGATTACATTTGTCATCAGTAACATTGGTTATAGAGGATGGTGGGGGACAACAAAGAAATACCCTAAAAGTACTAAAATAACAAAGTAAAGGGAAAAAAAAATTAAATCTTCGCACTAGAGATCTCTGGCAAGTTAACTATCACTGAAGAGTAGTTATAAAATAAAAACATTACAGACAAACAAGAATAAAAAAATTTAACACACAGATTTTCAAGATTTTGGAGAAGTGGACTTGTGATTATAGTTACTGAAGTAAACTTGATATCAGAATCACTCTTTTAAATGGTGTTAAATCAGAGTCAAGGAATTAAAATTTAAGAACAATAGAAAATTAGAGATAGAGACATTATCACGGACTTGTGGAAAATGTGCATGTTTTCCCAACACCCCATCCCCATGAAAATTTTGCTTTGCTGGTACTAGTGAAACAGGCTGACCACAAAGGGCTTTTTACCTTTACTTTAACACATACAGACCTGCTTCTCTCTACAAAGCAGTTTCTTATCACCATCCCCAGCCTTCTCAACCAAAATACCAAACCAATGTAAGACTATCAGTGCAGACTAATTTATTTCTAACAAAGTGATTTCTAATTATCCTAATAATTACAAAAGAAACATGTAAGACTCAGAATACTTTAACATTGTCTAAAACCTTTCTTAGTATTGTCCAAAGTCCTTTCCCAGATTGCCCTAAAATCCTCAGTCTCTCAGTCCTGATCATCTCACCAATGTCCAGACAGAGTCCATCTCCAGACGCTTGAAGACATGTTTCTTTGACTGCTCCTTCTTGTCTTTCACGCTGTCTTCTCCTTGTCACCTTCAGGTAGCAGGAACTTCATGGTGCCAAACTAGCAAAGTTCACTTTCCTCTCAGGCCTAACTTTTGCACGGCCTCTTTTTAGACACAAATCAAACTCAGCAAAACAAACTCCAACACGGTGTTCAAATTTGCAAACTTCTTAACTGCATCTAGCACACATGCTGCCAGCCTGGGTCAGCCAAGGGTTGCAGGCCCCCGGTGGCCACATGGCCAAGCTCACATGGCTCACATCTTTACAAGATGGCCGATTCCCATCTCTCCTCCACTGAACCTCTCTCTATCCAGTCTCCATATTTGAATCTCTAACCTGAATTCAATCCCTCTCTTTGTTTTCACACTCTTTATATACCCTGTTTTCCCACCTTCCAGGAAACCTGTTTTACCTTGACCATTTCACTTCTTTCTCCCCCTGCATCTCCCTGAAGGGAAATTCTAGCTAAGGTCATTTTTCCATTTTAGCATACCTGTCCTTAAAATCTGCAATCTTAAAACAAGAGACAATGGGGGGGGAACACCTTATCACTAGTGATTTAGCAACTTTCTTGATTCTCGAAGAATGTTACCTATGGAGAGTGTCACAAAGACTGCATGACCCATAATCAAAAGGACCAATGAAAGCAGAGTTTGACTCTACTCATAACCAAAACAAAGTAATAGGGTCCTGATTTATTCTTCTATTTAACTAGGAGTGAAAAGCCAAAACAGGAAAAAAAAAAAAAACAAAAACAAAACTATTTCAGACACTGAACAATGGAAGTACAGGACTATGGTTCCTGAGAGTAAGGAAACAAGTTGAGCACTACAATTGCACTACTTTACAACCTAGTCAGTTTCCAGTCTATAGCTCAGTTTGGTAGTTGAAAGACAGTGAATAGGATTTGGGGAGGTGGGCAGTTAGAATTTGTTGGACAGAGTATCAGAGTAAGGGGAGCTCTGCAGAGAAAGAGAACTCTGGAAATCTGCAGAGGTCTGCTCAAGTCTTTAACTGAGTATTGATCCAGTACATTTGAGCAGAAATTACTCAAGACTGGAAAGTAATTGGCAGAACAATTCCCAATGCTCACACAAGGATAAAAATAGTTTGTGTTGCCAACAATAAGAATGAGACTTCTTGTAATCCAAGGAGCACTAACTAGAACACTCAGAAGGTTAGTTGTGGGGTCAAATTAACCCTGGTCGAGGGCTGCTCTGGACATGACAAGACAAAGTTTAAAAGCAAGCCTCAAAAGTAACTAACAACTATATGTACCTTAATTGCACACCAAAATAAACCCCATATACATGAGAGCTTCAAAGCCTGGACCAACAATGCAAAATTTACAGTGTCTGGCTATCAAAAAAATAGAAACATATGACCCATAATCACATGAAAAATCATGTATGAGAAATAGTCCTAGAAATGAGACAACAGAAGATACTGAAAGAGTCAATATAAATATCCTCGATATGCCTAAGAAAATGTGAGGGAACATGGTCATGAGGAGAAATGGAAGTCATAACGATGATTCAAATGGAACAGCTAGAAAAGTATAGTATTAGAAATAAAAAGTTTACTAATTGAGATTCAGAGCAGATTAAATACTTCAGAAGAAAATGCCAGCTAAAAATACCTGAGAACATAGCAATATAAACCGTACAAACAAAGCACCAAGAAAAAGACTGCAAGATAATGACTGTGATATCAAGTGGCCTAATGTATGTGTAACTGCGGTTGCAAAAGGAAAGAGGTGGGAAACAAGAGTAGGGGGTGGTATTTCAAAGATGTTTCAAGAAATAAAAGTTGAAAGTTCCCTAAGTTAACAAAAACTAAAATTCACAGATTCAGGAAGCTCATATGCTATATGCTTTACTTGTGCTATAATCTCACAATAATTTGTCATATTTTTGCTTTAGACAGTTATCTTTAGAACATGGAAAGTTTTTCTTATATTATTTCATTTTAACATTTTCTGAAAATTTCATTTCCTTCTTTAGTTACATGTTTGTTTGTTTGTTTGTTGACATAATCCTTTTCTCTGAAAAACTTCCTTAACATTTTTTATGGTGCAGGTCTGCTAGTAATGAATTATCCTAGCTTTATTTACCTAGAAAATAGCCTTTATTTCTCCTTTGTATTGAAAATGGAAATATGGAATGTATTTTCCCTCCTCTTGAATGTAGTAGAAACTTGCTACTAGTAAACAGAATTAGATGAAATTGAGAATGTGTAAATGGAAAGACTTCCAAAAGGCACTGTGACTTCTGTATTTCTGGCTTTGTCCAGAGTGGTTAACAGTGGAATGCAAAGTCATTCCTGAATTTCTAACTTATAGAAACTATGATATAAGAAATACTTGTCATTTTAAACCACTAAATTTTGGGGGTATTTTTTTGCACAATAATAAATGATTAATATTGGAATTGACCGAACTTCTTGGATCTGTGGCTTGATATTTTTCATTATTTTTGTAAATTTCTGTCATCATATCTGAAAATATTTCTTCTGCCAGAATCTCTTTCTGTTCTCCTTTAGGAATCCTAATTATATGTATATTAAACTGTATGTTGTCCTTTGGTGCTTGCATGCTCCATTTGCAGTTTTAAACATCTAACATATCAATCTCATAAGCCCCTTTAGGGGCTCAATAAGCCCCTTGAGGGGCACCAATCCCAGTTGAGCAGCACCCCTTTCTATGAGAGATTCCATGTGCATTTTCCACTAAATTGTAAAAATTCTAAATTATTCCATTTGCTTCCTCAGCTCTAGAGAAGTTAGCTACTTTCTAAATTTGTCAAGTTTGTGGTATTTATTGTGATTTTTTTCAGTCATTAATAACCTATTCTGACTTTTTTAATTAATAATTTCTCTGTTCAAATAACAATTATGGTTTCTGTTTTCTAAATAAACCTTGACCAATTTGGAAAATGGTGTGGCAAACAAGTGCACAAAGATTTTAAGATTGGTTTAGTTGTGCCCTAGAACTAATGAGCTAGCTCCTTGCTAAAAGAAAGAGTAATGTTGTGATTCCTTGTATAAGACGGCAACACAATTAGTCACTATTACTCCAATGTTAGCAGCCATGTGCAGGGAAAGAAGAACAAGACAGAAAGAGATTGATCACCATCAGAGAGCTAAGTTGCAGATCGGGGGTTTGGGAGCATGTCCAAGTCCGCCTTTATTGTGAGCTTGAGGTCCTTATATATTTTGACAGAGAATGGTTACAATGAGGTAATGAGGAAGGGAAAAACTGAGGATCCCATGACAGGATGGGGATAACAGGAAAAATACCTGTGGAGGTAAACACTTCTATCACTCAGGAACATGTCCAGAGGGACATTCCTAGGAAGTTAGGGGGCTGTTGTCTCAGGTAAGAGACTTGCCACTAACCATCTCTAGTGTGCCAGAGAGGATGAGAAAGATAAAGGTGTTCCTTTATCTAAGGCATATCTCTTAATGTATGTCCACACCCCACACTCCAACTTATTTGATCATGGAAAAAAAAAAATTTTTTTTTTTGAGACTAGGTCTCACTATTTTTGCCCGTGGGACTGCAGGCTCTTGTTGCCCGGGGTACCCCAGACTCAAGCAATCCCCAGCCTTAGTTTCCCAAGTAACTGGGATGACAGGCGCGCGCCACCACGCCCAGCTATTTTTTTTGGAACTAGGTCTCGCTACGGGTCCCAGGCAGGACTCGAACCACGATCCCTAGCCCTGGCTGCTTCATGATCATGGACATTTTTATTGAAAGAAGCATATTTCAAGGACCAGTACTCAGCAAACTTTGAGAAATGCTAGACGAGCCATACTTTTTAATGTATCCTCTCTAAATGCATCAAACATGCTCAAGTTGTTCATGTTTCATTTAATGAGAATCTGTATTCATCATTTGAATTTCAATCCATGTTTTACCTCAAGCATCTAGAATTGAACCCAAACATCTCCTCAAAGAAACTAACTGGTTTTATTACTTTGTACACATCTCTAATTTCATTCTAACATTTTATCATGATTGTTTGCTTACATATCTACCTAACCCACTAGACTGAGTTCTTTGAAAAAGAGAGGTCTTGTCTATTTTTTGTACTTCCAATGTTACCAGAAAATCTAGCATTATAAGTATGAATATCATTGTAACTTGTAAGATTGTCATTCATGAGGATGGTTATGAAAACTTTCGGTATTATTTTCACCAAGAAAAAAAATTGAGTACTTTGAATTCACTATTCTAGAAATGGGTAAACAAACTCGCTTCATGTTTGAAAAGAATTGTCTGTAGCATTACTGTGTGTTACAATTTTCCCTCAAGTAGAAACTTGTTTTTCTTTTTTCATTTTATAAATCTGCCTGCCTTTGATAGGGAAATAAATTCAGCTCCATAAGCATATATTGACCAACTACTCTCTACCAGGAACTATGTTAAGCCTTAAGTACATCATACATACAAATGTTTATTTCAATGGAGAGAAAGATACATAATCAAATATATTTTCAATACCTAGTGATAAGTACAATAATGGAAGTACATACAAATTGAAGGAGTAGTTTAACAAAGAAGATAAGCTCTTTATGAGAAAGAATATGAAGTCTTCCCAGACATTTCTGAGCTAGACTTTCAAGAATGAATAGGAATTTCCCAAGCAGATAAGAAGAATGGCCATAAACAAAAGCATAGAAGCAAAAATAATAAGTTAAGTTTTGAAGAAGTTTGAAAAGTTGTTTCAGGAGTGTTAAAAGCACCAAATTGCTTGTGGTAGAAAATAAGTTTGGAAATTTCAGCAAAAGTCATATCATGAGAAGATCCTTCCGATAACAGTCTGAAAAAGCAGGATTTCTCCAGCAGTTGACAGAGGAGATAGAGAAGGCAAATACCATGTATTTTCCCTTTTCTGCATTAGGAAAAGTTTGTATTATCATATATTGTATTATCATATAACAAGCATCTGTCAAGCACATATAGTATCACTGGCATTTTGCAGGGTTCTACATCATTTAATAGAGTTTTACCTTTAAAGTTTATCATAAAAGACAATCTTTTTGATAAAGTAGATAACTTCCTTAAATTTCATTATCATTTCTATCTTCCCAATTCATTCTTAGTATAAACCTAGGACAATATTTCTAGCTCTGTTTCCAAGGTCAAAAACAACACTTTAAATTATTTTTGCCGGATAGTAAATTTTCAACAATCTATTTCATAAACTGTAGTCTTCTATAAAGAGCAAATTATTTTCTTATTCATTTTCTATGTCATAATTTTCATTTTTTGTTATATATTACAACCTACTTAAAGTAAGCCCAAAGAAATCAATAACTATTTGATCTCTAAGTTCTTCTATTTAAGGTAAATAGAAGAAAATAAGAAGTTTCCAAAATGCATATAGAAGGCACCAGGAAGGAGAAAGGTGACTAGAAAAGAGAAATAATGCAGAATCAAGCTATATTCCAAGTAACAGCTAAGTAAGCAATACAAAGATATAGGTGAAATTCTGAGTACTGAAACAAAATTACACAGAGAATTTAAAGGCAAATCAAATGACCAACAGTTAACTCTATATTATGAGCTCCAAGGAACAAGTGAAACTTAAAAATTTCAGATTCAGTAATGACAAAGAAATGAGCAGCATCTTATTAAAGATGCTATTCTTTTAATAATAAAGTGTTTTCCTAATAGTTTCAGCCAGTATCCTGCATATTTAAAAAATCAATCACACCTAGATAAAAACAAATTATCTCAAACTGGTTGCTGATTTATCACAAAACAAAAACTTGTAATTACCCTATTATAATTATTCTTCACTAACAGGTGAACCAGTGGCAAGGAAATATGCTAACATTTCAAAGAATCATAAATTTAAGTTACATATGGGGAAGGGCAGCTGGAATGAGAAGGTTGCTCAATTTGGGATGTTAAATCTTTTTCTGGATATCTCTGAACTTATGGAACTGTACTCTGTATATACTGTTGATAAGAAGAGAAGAGAGATGGCTCAAGATCTATACATCTTTGGAAATTAAAGCCTAATTAAGAGGCTCCCTAGGAATAGGTTGGTTAAAGGCATTCTTTAACTCTCACAGGCCTTATCGCAGTTTCTTAATGTTTTATTCCTCCTTTTATTCAACCTACTCTAAAACTGAAGAACACATACTAGTCTTGAACCTTATCTCCTCTATTGAAAATGCATTAAGCTATTAGAATTACGAGCTTTAAATCCCTCATTCCTGCTAATGTTTTTAAGTTTTCTAACTGAATTTTAAAAATTCTTCTAGTTTCCCCCCCTCCCCCCGCCATTGGATAGCTAGAAACATTAGACTATAAAAATCCTTCAAATATCTTTTAATAAGGCTATCTGATAAATTACACTTTGTCAAATTTCAACTCTAATGTATGTCTTTCTTCTAAGCCCAAAGAGCATGCATTTACTGGGTTAAATTCCTATTGGAATCAGATGAAGAGCGTTTCACCTCTCCGAAACAATTTTAGAGTGAGTAGCATCTTTGTAGTATCACCGAGACAAGAGCAACTGACCCGCGTTTTAAAACTTGACATAATTATTTTGAAGATTTAAATTAATCAGTGTCATTCCCTTGATAGTAAAGTGAGGCGTAAAGGTGCATTTTTATATTATCTTTCGTGTAGTGCCATTGATTTGTGTTTTAAACAACCCTGTAGAGCTCAAAGAGTTCTTCTCAATTACAAGTCTGTGAAAGACTTTACCAAAGTTTAGAAACCTGGACGAGCACTGTGGAATCCCTGACCAGAGATCCTTCTCCAGACCACTTTGCACCGTCATTTAAAAATTTTAACTGCAATTTGGGACAAAAACTCTAAGATTTAACCGTAAGTATCCTCTCACCAACACTCAGGCAACAGCTAAGCGTCAAAGGGAGTTTTAGGAGGCTATGCCTCAGCTGACCACGACCCCAAATCATCACACCAGCGCAGCGTCCGCCCTCCCTCGCACTGGGCAGTAACTACTCGCTTCCAGAGCTGACGTTAATACTATAGGAGTGCCGGATTGGTGAACGTGCTTGTCAGTCACTTAAAGAGGGCGGGGCCTAAGGGCCCCACTCTAAACATGGCGCTATGCACGTCATCGTCCAGCGACAAACGCAGGAGAGGGAGGGGCCGGCCTGTGAGACCGTGTAGGTGGTGGCGGGGGCTGCCTGTGAAGGTGTCATGGCTGCTGCCTCTGAGCTTAGTAGTCCGAACATCGGCGACAAGACCCGGGAGCGAAGCTGCAACCCCAACCCTTCCCAAGAGGTGCTCTACGAAATCTTTCGATCCCTGCATACCCTGGCTGGACAAGTGAGTGGTGGCCTTTGGGAGAAAGGGTATGGGAACCCCCGTTCCCTGCCCCCCTTTTTCCTCTACTAGAGGGGCAGGGTGGGGGCAGCTGAGGCCTGCGGGGTGGAGGACCTGGCCGGAGTTGTGGAGTCCAGGGGCGGAGCCCCGGCCCAGCCCTCAGCCAGCGGATTGAGGATGGCGGCGCCGGCTTGGTTGAGGACCGGTTGCAGACTAGGTTGCGTTGCAAGTATTCTTCCCAAGAATGAGAATAGTGAGTGAAAACCGTGCTGCGAGAGGAACTAACTTGGAGAAAAAGGAATGCAGAAAAGCTTCTCTGGGGGTTTGGGAGGCTTCTGGAGTTCAGGATCCTTTTTTCTCCAGTTCATTCATTATTGAATTTGATAGGTTAGTACGGTCTGAGATTTCTGGAAAAGCCATCTCCGTCTTTTTTGGGGGTGTTTTGCTCTTTTGTGTCACCGAGTTTTCTTTATTTTTTTTTCTTCTGACCATTGTGTGCATCTTTTGATCTTTCAAACGGGAGGAAAATACTTGATCTAAAATATTTTAGTGTAAAGTTAGATGACTTATCCATGGTTGAAACTGTTTATACCAGGCTGTTGTTTAACCACGTTTTTCCTATTAACTAGTTTAACATGTTGATAATTACCTTTTGCACAAATGTCAATAAAATTAGCTTTACATAAAACTGCTTCTCTCTATTTCAATTAAGTTACTATTTCATTTCCTGATATAACATACACAGTACATCTCAGGTAGAAACAATTTGAACTGTTTGCTTTTTAAAGGGATTTTATTTTATGTCTTTGTGTATCTGTTTTATCTTCGGAATATTTTGTAAACTATGAAAGTTTGTTATGGAGCCGGTGATAGACTAGCGTAGGCACAGAGACGTGCATATGTGTTGATATTGGTAACTGCTTTTATGAAAGTAAGAGTTCGTAATGGTGAAAATTATTTTTAAAAGTACTGAGTGGATGAAGAGTTAATATTTTCAAAGATTATTCAGTATTTTAAGTATATGTATGTTGTGGTTAACTAAGAGCGTTATACTCCGCTCTAAGTAACCATGTAGTTTGGTGTAATGAAGCGATTATTAGTAACAGGATTTGTGAAAGATTTAACTTTTAAACCCAGTTGTTTGTCAAAGACTTAACAAAAATTATTTCAAAACCTTGGAAACTTATGACTGACTCTTTGTTATAAATGCTTCAATCTAAAGACCCAAGAGTTGTAAATGGCTTGAAAGTGTGAGAACTTTGTATGACATTTTCTCTTGAAACGTTGTTCAGGTGTATTTATATTCTAATGTCAGGATGAAAAACGTTTATGCTCATCTCTAATTTACAGAAGTTCGTATTTCAGTGATGTATTTTTAAGCACCTTTAAGAAATGATGCAAATTTTTCTTTTAAAATATATACCAAATTTTTAAGACGTTTAAAAGTTTAAGCATTCAGGTAGCTCAAGATACAAGTAAAGATGTGATTAAAATTTGCTTATGTCACCTGTCAAAAATGTTTAGAGTAAATAGTTCATGTGACACAGTGAAGGAAGCCTCTCCAAAAAAAGTCAGAAAATTACTTTTTTTCTCAGCAATTAAATGCTAAACATTTTATATACTCTTTATATTTTAGAATTTATTGTTTAAAGATATAAAAACCAGAATACTAATAAAACTGCCCATGGTGAAAATTGCTGTTTCCTTTTGCTACAAGTTTAAAGACTCTTTAAATATATGTCATCCTGTAGTATTGTATTGGTAGTTCTCCCCAAACATAAAATTGAATGTTCTATCCCAAAGTACAAATTTACTGATTTTAACTTTATTGCCTTCCTTTGGAGGGCCCATTTTACCACGCTGAAAAGTTTTGTTAACCTGAATTTTCATATTAACTTAGTAAAAGTTTTACTGAAAATGGATATTTTACGTAGTCCATATTAGTGGTAGACTATTACAGTATTGAGTGAATGACTTGCAATTACAAATTCTATAGGGTAAAAATGCAAAGACTTCATTACTAATACAGAATTTATTAAATAGTTGATGTATTGGGATAGTTTTGAATTTAATTTGTGGCATTATTAGGTGGTTTTCTTAGACCAACTATCCTTAATTGCCCTCAAAGACTAATATATTTGTGCAGTATTGAAATGAATGTGATCTAAACATTAAGGTTCAGTTTCTGCAAGATACTATTTGCTATAGAAAATTTGATGCTTTGGTTTGGTTGAGGATTGGGTGAGGTTTGGGTTGAGGACATTGTTGCTAAACTGTATCCCTAAATTTGTTATAATCAACTGTAAGGTCTCTTTGAGGACTGTAATAGTATAATGTATAATACATTCTAGTATGGTATATCAGTGAGCATGTTAGTTTGCTCCCATACATATGTTGTCTAACTAAATTTAAATAATATAAATTAGGTCATTAAACAATATAAATTAAGGTTAATGTGGTAATTTTAATATAAACTCAAAATGAACTTAAACTAGTCTTTATCAGTAAAGTATATAAACAACTTTCTGTTACTTTAAACTTGTCTAGTTTGCACTTCAAATGTTACTGGTGTCATTTAAAGGATGGTATATTTCTGTCATGTAATATTTATTCAGTATAGTGTCTTTTGAAGGCTAACTTGAGGTCTCTGACTCTGTATAGTGGTTCATTTTTAATTTTATCGTAGTCACAGCTCTAAAGATCTGCCCTTAATGCAATGCTTGTTTTTATTTTGTAGGAAAAATGACTAATTTTTAATAAATGATTCTGAAAAAATAACCAACTTGGTTCTGCTATGCAGTATATTCTTACAGCATGCCTTAAACTCATATCCCTAGAAAGTTTTTGGTGGTTCACTTTGATTTACCCAAAAGAATAGAGATAGAGATTTTCTCTCTTAAATTTTCACTGATTTTGATATTAAGTTTATAGTCATGTTTTTGATAATTTTCTGTAAACAATTTATTCCAATAAGTTACACAGCCTTATATGAATTTTTTCTATAATGATCAATTTACTGGAAAACACTTCTTAGCAAAAGATCTGGCCATTCTCTCCAGTCTCTGGTCATTTATTTCATGTTTTGGAAAGTGTATTTTTCAATTTAAAATTTCAAAAACTAAATTATAATTTGATTTTTAAATGAAGTGTTGCTATTAAGACAGTGTTATTTTTAGACTTTATAATATGTTGATCTTTATTTTTAAATTATTTTTAAAAGTGGTTAAATTTGAAAACAAAAATATGATTCAAAAGACCTAGGATTTATGTGTTTGTGTATATATTAGCAAAAAATATATACCCTAACTTTCATTAATGTGCCTGCTGTCTTCTGTTTAACAATGGTAGAGGGATTCTGAAAAAGGTGAGTCTCTTGACTGCCAAGCAAAGGATTTTAGATATTGGAGAATAAAAAAATTCATCTTTTCATCTTTCCTGGATGGTTTCATCTCTAAGATAGTCCCATTACTCAGACCCAAGAGTAAAATTACGGTGAGATGTCATACTGTTTTATTAATGAAAACTGTATCTTTTTTGACTTTTTAAAATGGTCAAGTAGGTAGAACATTTTAATAGATCACTAAAAGCTTGATAATGCTGAGCTAAATAGGCATGCTACTCTATAGAAATCTTATTTTTGTGACAATTCCACATGTACAGCTTAATTGTGTAATTTTTGTGATGTTGCTGGTTTGCCCCTTTGAAGCTTAACCTCAGAGATGATGTGGTGAAAATTACAATCGATTGGAACAAGCTCCAGAGCCTCTCAGCATTCCAGCCTGCTTTGCTCTTTAGTGCACTTGAGCAACATGTTTTATATTTACAGGTAAATTTCTTGTTAAAAATGTTGACTTGATACTGAGAATAGAAATTAATTGTAGTTAAATTATAAGCTGGAGTGTTTGTCAGTACTATCTTAACACTATACCAATAGTGTTATTAATGAAGGTTACTTCATCCAGATTGGATCCAAGTCTTTTAATTTACATAGTTACCAGAACAGTTACAGAAATATAGCTGAAAAGGCCAATGCGGGTATGAAGATCGAATGAATGCAATTCTATTCAATTCTAGGCTTGCACTGAAAATTCAATACAGTTCCATCTATGGTGGGTTATAATTAAGCAATAAGACACGGCAGGTGTGTGTCATGCTATGATAATGATTCCATGCCTTGGGTGAGTTTGGAGGCTCATGGAGTGCTTTCAGTGGTTCAAGAAGTGGCATTATCCCAGCATGACACATCCTGGAGTGTCTATTGCAATTAAACAGTTTCAGCATAGTTTTTAAAAAGAAAGTAATTTCTGTGACATTAATGTCTCATCTTAGTAAGTAGCCAGTCACTATTTTATTCTTAAACAGACTGAAATAATTCATCCTTTATATTAGAAGTCAACATTGAATTATTTATACTATCACTATTTTTAAAATAATATTTCCTTTCAATAACTGAATAATATTATGACCTTGCTGATGTCTAATTGAATGTCTCTACAATCATAATTGATTTAAGTTTGCAGTTTACCTCTAATCAAAGTATAAAATAAAAAGTATCAGACAGGAAGGTAATTGGAACAACAGCTTTGATTGGTCAGTTTATGCTACTAAGATGTTAGAAAGTTAAGAAGAGTATTTAGCATAGCAAACAATGGAAGCAAAATTATGGATATGAAAAAAATAACTGAAACATTGACAAGACAAGTGGTCTATTTGGATTAAAAGTAACAGATATTAATTTAGCCTCTCTGCTTAGTAATGATGAGAAATTTTAAGTCTGTTTCATGTTAAAAGTAGTAACACTATTTGAGCAGGTGCTGTGAGTTACAGAACTCAAGGCCTAACTGGAAAAGGGCTATGATTTATATTACAAAGCCAGGTTTTCCCCCCTCTGGTATAGTGATAGGCATCTATCTTCAGCTATGGACCTTGGTAGATTTCTTTTTCCTTGTTCATTTTCTCTTTAAAAATTTAATTTCATGACCTAAGAAGATATCTTGCCCTATCAGTAAAAGCCCGAGTGTTCACTCAGCATAACACCTATATATTTCATGTCTATGTTCTCTCATTCACTTTGGCCAACTGCAGTTTCAAGTGGAGAATCTCCAATGATATAGTGATAATGCAGGGCTTTGCTGAGTGAGAGCAGTGGCTCTCATGTTAAGGAGGAAAAATACTAAGCCTTAGTGTTCTGAGGAGGCATTTGAATGACATGTTAATTAAGTGGCATTGGTGCCAGAGACTGAGGCTTTGATTTGGCACAAAATAAAAGATGAGTGACAGAATGGTTCCCTCAAAGAAAATTTTTAAATTTCCTCAGGTTTTTTTTTTTTTTCCTTTTTTCTTTTTGAAAGACTTATGGCAAATGATGATGATCACGATAGCAGAGAACAGCAAATACATTTGGTTAGGTCTATGGATCTTGGTATACCAACTTTTTATATTTAGTTATTTTAAATACTGCATACTTGCAGAAATTTGTAGAAATAAGTTAAATGTGTAATTAATTTTGATCAGTTTGAACCCTACTATTGGAATGTGTTCTTTTCAGCCTTTTTTAGCAAAACTTCAGCCTCTGGTTAAGGAGGAGGATACAACTGTTGTTGAAGAGATAGGAAAAATAGAAACAGCTAACAAAAATGAAGTAAGTGCCAAATTTCCCATTGGCGATCTACAAGAGGAAGAAAAACACAAAGATGGTGATTTAGGAGATATGAAAAAGACACAGATCCATTTTGATCCAGAAGTAGTTCAAATAAAGGCTGGAAAAGCAGAAGTAAGTTTTTTGGGGAGGGGGAGGAGATTTTTTTTTCAAATCGTGCTGTGTTTAAGTTGCTAAAACATGCGTACTTATTGTTTGTAGATTGACAGACGAATATCTGCATTTATTGAAAGAAAGCAAGCTGAAATCAATGAAAACAACGTCAGGGAATTTTGCAATGTTATTGATTGTAATCAAGGTAACTATCTAGAAGTTCATTTTCATAGGATTTTAAACACCATTTTAAAGTTGCTCTGGTATTTTGCTTGTTCTTAAAGATGAATAACATTAAGAATACAATTTATTTCACAGATTTTGTTTTTTTTTGTTTTTTTTTTTTTTTGAGACTAGGTTTCGCTATTTTTGCCTGTGAAACCGCAGGCTCTTGTTGCCTGGGGTACCATAGACTCAAGCAACCTCCAGCCTCAGCTTCCCAGGTAGCTGGGATTACAGGCATGCGCCACCACGCCCAGCTATTTTTTGGAACTAGGTCTCGCCCCAGGCAGGACTCGAACCGCAATCCCTAGCCCTAGCCGCTTCATAGGCTGAAGCTTACAGGCATGAGCCACCATGCCTGGCCTTATTTCACAGGTTTATTTAGAAAATAAAGCTGCAGAATTACCCTCTGTTTAATAATAGACTATATTGCAAAAATGGTTTTCATTTTGTCACTTATCAAGGTTAATGTTTGACACAGGTAAAAAGGTTGTTCTAAAGTTCCTTTAGGAAATAAAGATGGAAATGTGGATTGTGGTGTTACATGATCTCCTTAGTGAAAGAAAACTAAGCAATATAAAATACAAGGCAGTCCATGTCTGTAGGAAATTATGATGTTAATATATAAAAGTGAGCTTGGTAAAGTTAATACTCCTCAAGAGTTTTTGCACTACTCCTGAGTTCCTTGAAATGTTTTGTCACAATGAAGACTATTTGTTGTATGTTTTTTCCTTTTTTCTCCTTGCATATATTTGCTGTTTTTCATCATATTCTCCTTTTCCTTTCTACTTGATGCTATAGTACATTTACAGACTATAGGTATGCTGTAGAATACAAAATATTGCAAAGCACTTGCATAGATCATACTCAGGCCTCATAGTAATAATCAGAACAAGTAGTTCTTAGAAGAAATTACAGAGAAGAGTTCATAATTGGAATGAACATTTTTCTTGTTTCCTCTAATATTTCTTGACTAATTATTATGAGCACAGAATTTGTCAGATGAACCTAGAATTGACTTTTAATTATTACACTGCTGTGCTGATTCTCTTAATAGCAAAGTAACACATGTTCTAAATTCAACTTTTTCTACTGTTAACGTCATTTCTAGATTGGTTTATTTTCCTGTTAGCTTTTTAGAACAAGAACAGGTATAACAGTGGCAAAATCTCAGGTACTATAGTCCAACTGCAAGCAATCCATGAGAAAGGGTTTGTTGAGGGAGCAAGCACATGTGTCACTAATGTTATTCCTCTGTTCTCCCTGCTAACTCTATTATTATAAACCGCCAGGGGATAGAAATTGACAGGAATTGAAATGCTCAGCAGGATCCCTTGGCCCATTCAATCCCTTGCTGGCTCAAAACAGTGCTAGCAAGAATTGCTGTGAAGAGTGACTAGCGTACTCATACATTCACTGTCTTCACACCATGCTGAATTTCTCACTGATGGGTCAGTTAATCTATATACTTGGAATATAGCTCTGGAATGGATGATAGCTTCTTTTTTTTTAACCCTTGGCCCCATGAAATGGTAGAGAAAGAATGGAGAAGTGATGGCCCTTTAAACTACTTTGAGGTGTATCAAAAAAGGAAACTAAAAATGACTCGTTTAGTATCTATACATAAAATATAAGTGATTTTGGAATTTCATGTACAAAGTATGAATGGCTCATCAGAAACATTAAGGAAACTTAGAAAAAATATATTTGTAATATGTTAATGCTTTCCTTTTACTACATTTTAATTTGACCAAATATAAATAATGAATTTTTTTAAAAATCAGATTCTAGGGGAAAAAATACTGTTTTAGTGTCTCTTTAACAAAGTCATTTTTCTTTATTATAAAATAAGGGAGGGTTTTTAGAAAATATACTGCATTAGGTAATTTTAACTAAAGATATTTCGTGATATTTGAAATGTTTATGTATTAACATTTTTCCAATTTTCCCCCTCAATTTGTAATTTGTTGATATCTGACTTAAAAGAACCTGTAGTTTTCATCTTAGAAAAAATTAAAACAAATTTTTGTAACACATCTCTTCTAAAAAAATACTTTTTGAAAAGGGCAGGATGGAAAGAGGTAAATAACTTTTGTGATGAGATTTTTTTTTTTTTAGGTGAACATTTGAAATCTAGGTAAAGTGGAGAGGCATGTGTTATACTTGAGGTTTCAAGTTCTTTTTGTGTGGAATTCTGATAAAAATGTATTAAATGCATAATTAATCATTTTTACTAGGTGTTCACCAATCAGTAAGTGATGTCAGAAATCCTGTTTTTTAAAAAACACTATTTCATTGAGAATGATCAGTTACTTTTATTTCTGTGATAAAGTAAAGTAAGTAATGTCTCTTTGGCTTAGAATTTAAATATTCTCTATACTAAATATGTTTTTCTATAGGTACAGATGATTTTTAAAGATGCTAGTTTTCATTTGAAATTATGTCACTTTTCTTTATATTAATCTGGAAATTAGATAAGATTAGATAGAAGTTTTAGAGGGTAAGAAAATCACTAAATTTTATCATTTATGTAATGGTAGTGATTTTATTATTGTTTTAAATAATAGTCTTATTATGAGTAACATGTTAAAATAAATTTTTGGAAGTTTATCACAATGTTATATTTAAGAATATATTTAAATATGTACTCATCTAAATTCTCTTTAGAAAATAGCTGTGCAAGGACTGATGCTGTTTTTACCCCTTACCCAGGATTTAAAAGTCATGTAAAAGGTAAATTTTTACTATGTAATATCTTCATCACTGAGAGAAACTTATTCTCAATACTTTCCCAAATTAGAATATAACTCTTTCTTGTCTAAATTTTACTTATTTTAAAATCACAAAAGAATCTTGCCTTTCTTCATACTTAGGTTTGTGGTTAGTCTTTGTGAAGAAAATTTGTAAATTTTGAAATGTAAATTTACAAAGACAAACCTTTCTTAGTTTCTAGAGTTGTGAATACATATGGACCACAGACTAGACCTGAAGGACTGCCAGGGTCAGGTCATAAACCTAACAGCTTGATCCGAGATTGTGGTAATCAGGCTGTAGAAGAACGACTACAGAATATTGAGGCTCACTTGCGGTTGCAGACAGGTAAGCAGAGGGCAAAGCAGTGCCCATTAACATACCTTTGCAAGTGGTTCAAGAAATTCCAGTTCATTTGTTGTCAGATTTTTATTGTGCATCTGTCATGAGTGAAACATTCTCATTGGTACAAAAGTGAATAAAGTGTGGTCTCTACTGTCAGGATTTTATAATTTATATGTTTCTGCTCATCTTCCTCCCCTTCTATCTTTCACCAAGTGAGATTATTAGTAGACTATGAACAGGTTTATTTAGATCTGTTCATGAAACTCTGTTTATTGTAGTCATAACTGAAACCTACTATAGTCTTTTTCCTGCTACCAATTTTATAACTTAACTGACTACCTGTCATTCTTATCACTGTGCCAGGTACAAAATGTTGATAAATGTGAGCCTAGTCCTCAAGGCTCTCTCATGAGGATAAGCATATAAATAAATACTTGCCACAAGAAAGTACACTCACATTTAGTGAATAATTGCACCGGTCATTCAAAAGTATTATGTATATTTCAACTCACTTAATATTCAACAGCTCTCTATAGTATTGGTAGTGTTGTCACAATCAGATTAAAAAAAAAGTAATAATAACCAAAATTCAGAAAGTTCAAGTAACTTGCCCAAGAGAGTAAGTACTATTAGAAATCAAACCCAGATCTTAACAAACTGCAGACACCCTCATTTAGTCACCAGGTCCTGTTAACTCTGTCTTCTTAACCTCTCTCAAACCTGCCCACTTCTGACTGCTTCTCTGACTACTACTCTATTTAAAGTCACTGTGTTCTCTGCCTTGGACTGATGGAAGGATATTAAGTTGCTGCTACTAAACTTCCTTCTCTAGACATTCTCTACCCTGTGGCCAGGTCACGTTTTCTAAAACTCAGATCTAATCTTGCTACTCCCCAGCTACAATTCTTTAATAGTTTTCTGTTGCCTTACATGCATGTTAAACTTAGTACTTACGTACTCTGTTAATAGGTATTTTGTTCTTTCTTTATGCCAGGTACTATTCTAGGCATTGAGAAGCCATGTAAACAGAAATTCTATTACACAGAAAAGGGCTACAAAGAACTTGACCAAGAGATGGGGAAGGAGACTGCAAGGAGAGGGGATAGTAATGCTAAATAACAATTTGCATCTCTAATTCCAGCCACATCACTCAGGTCCCAACTCCCACTCATTTTCTTACCCTAGGGATTTTACAGATGTTTTTCCTTTTACCTGTACTTTTTTATCTTGAGCCCAGACTGTTATGTATTTCCCTTTAATACAGTGTCATATTTAGTAATTTTTTCCCTTTTACATAGTCTCATGGCACCCTACCCACCTTTATGTAGCAGTTTTCACAGTTCTGTTTAACATCTTTTTCTCCTGCTGGGTATTAAGGTCTGTGAGAACACTATCAAATTCATTACTTAATATCTAATGTAATGTCTGGCACAAAGCAGGTACTTACGCAAGTGTGTATTGGATGAAGATTGCTCATTTTACTTTTTCAAATACATGTGCAAACTGTAACGAAGATACAGAGTTAGTGTACAACTCTCTCAAAGCAGGTCAAGGTATGGTATCCCCAGTGAAGTTACACTTGCGCCCTTTGAAGGGTTAAAAATGTCTCAGCAATCAGGACAAGGTGTTCCTGATAAAGAGAAAAGTGTCTGCAAAACACATAGGTGCAAACTATGGGTCAGGGAATTTCTGAGTCCAGACTAGCTGGAATGCATGCTGAATGGAGGTAGACAGTAGGAAACTGAAAACACTCTGGCAGTAATAAGAGATTAGAATTAAAAAATGAATCACTTCCTCTAGAAGTAAATGAATTTAAAATGCAATTGTGTGAAAGGATTGATTGGTTTACTATGTCATAATATCAACTAGTTGATTTTGAAAAATATCTCTTGAATACATGCTGTGTTTCAAACTCTATCTTAGACACTCAGGACGCTGAGATACTGCCCCATAGTACCTGACTATAAAGCTGTTATAATACTGTTTTGGAGATGACAGATTAATTGTGAAGTGGAACATTAAGGGGTAGCGAAGGAAAGGTGTGTTGGAGGACACAAGGAGCCTCCATGTGAATAGATTCAGGCGGTGCTCCATTGATCCAGTAAAGCTTGAACTGGCTCTGGAAAGGTACAGGGATGAGACAGGACATCCTAGATCAAGGGAGTAGTAAGAGCCAAGTGAAATGAATAAATTGTTCAATTAAGAGCAAGAACAAACAAGATCCTAAGATAAAAAACATCTTCAAAAAAGAAACGTTTGTAGACTTTTTATATTTAACACGTTGATACCTTTGGTATGAAAATTTGCCCATATTCTTTAATTACATAATGATTGTTTAATCATGTATTCGTTTAGTTGGTAAATATTGAGCACCTGTGTTGTCTGTGAAATGATGGTTCCTAGATTTGTGCAGTGCATAGTTACAGAGTCAATGAACAAGACATAAAATTCTGCCCTCATGGAGCTTATATTAGAGTGGAAAAGCACATAATAAATAGTATACGGGAGTCAGGTGGTAGTGATGATTTGGAAAAAATTAAGGGTTAAGGAGTACCAGGTGGGGTAAGGTTTTAGTGCTGATAGTTTTTAAAGAATAGTAGAGAAGTCCTTTTTGATAAGGTGATTTTTGATCCAAGACTTGAGATTGTTGAGAATCGGCCTGAGAATATGGGCATAGATGGAACCACAAATCCTAAAGCTGAGAGATCTAGTTGTGGCCTTGTTGAATAACAAGAAGAGGAATCAGGAGACCATAAGGATGAGTTTGGGAGAATGTTCAGATTGTATAGGATCTTGTATTAAATTTTTCATTTTTCAATTTGAGATGTAAAGGTATTAGAAGATTTTAAGCAGAAAAGTGATGAACTTACACTTTAAAAGACTCATTAGCTACTCTGTTGAGGGTAGACCGATCTTTCAAGGGTGTGATAATACAGAGAGAGATGGTATTGATCTAGATCAGAATGGTTACATAGGAGATGCTAAGAATGAAAGATGTTACCTTGAAATTTGAGCAATATTATTTATCATCCCCCTCCATAGAAACTTTGGTAGTTAAGAGTTAAACATTTTTTTAACCTTCTTCTAGGTTATAGGAGAAAATGTGGCATGTAGGGAGAAACATTAATTGAAATAGCATGACATTGGAACCATTGAATTGAGTAATCAACTGTCTACTCTCAAATATATTTCTGCTCCCAAATAAGTATCAAAATCTGTCAGTAATTCTGGTCATTCTATACAGGATCTATTTAATATCTTGTAAAACAAAAGTAATAGAAACATAAATGGGGCTTAGGAAGAGATGTGGAATAATATATCCCACAGTGTATTATATGAAAATGCTAACAGAGTTTCACTTTACTTTTTTGATCTCTTTTCTTAATTTTAAGTAGTCCAATTTCTTTTTATAAATGTCTCTGCATAGTAATTTAAGAAAAAAAGTTGGAAGAAGAAAGAATTATTCTGTAGTCCCTAAGAAATTTTTTTTTTAATGCTGTATTTAGGTGGTCCGGTGCCAAGAGACATTTATCAGAGAATTAAAAAACTTGAGGATAAAATCCTTGAATTGGAAGGCATTTCTCCTGAATACTTTCAATCTGTAGTAAGTATAAATGTCTTTTAAAAAATAAATGCTATTTTATTTTTGGTTTCCTCATCATAAACATTCACTCATTAATCCCTGTGTATATATGACACTTTCACTAATTCAAAGATAGGTGAACACATTACCTAGTCCTTTAAAATTTCCATTTCTGAATATTGTATTATAGACTCATACATTTTTAAAATGATTCTTTATTGTACATTTTATTGCCCAAATTCTCAAACTTTACACCACTTAAGCCTACAGAATGGGCAGTTCTGTTACTCAGAATTTGTTGTCTTGTAAAACAAAGGTTTTCTCTGGGATAACTGACAGAGTGAGACCTTCTGTCTCTTTAATCCCTAACTCTTCATACATTTCTCCCCTCAGTTCATTTATGTCTACATTTCTCTTTTACCTGTGATTTTAAACTGATGCCTCGGTCTGCAACCCTACCTTTATCTTTATGTTACCTATCAGTTTTTGAAAGTCTTGTCTATATTTACTTCATTCATCACCTCCAGCATTTACTCATTCATTCATTCTTGCTCCCTTTCCCAAGGACATTAAGAAACTGTGCAGTTTTTTCATTGTCACATCAGCATGTTTCAGACAAGCAACTCCTTAGTTGTACTCTTTTCCTTACACTTCTGCAGTAATTATACATAACACCTGTCTTTTTTGTTTTGGTTTTGTCAGATTGTGGAGGCTTTTCAATGCTATGCCCCATATTATAAAGAACTGAAATAATGTAAAAGTGAATAAAAAATTTTAGTGGAAATTTTACTAAAAATCTATTTCTGAAACATTAAGAACTTGTATTTAGATATCTGAGTGATTTATTATAAGTCACTGGTGAAAATATATTTTAACTTACCATAGGTATACTGGTCAGCATTTCAGTGTTTTAACTTGGGTTTTAGAGTGAGGTTCAGAAAAGAAATATTTCCAGATGAGAAAGAAAGCAGTGAGACGAAAAGAGAGCAGTTAGTCCTAACTAAATATGAAAAATTTAGGGAGTTTTAGTGATTTACTTCTCAAATGTAAAATCAAATTTATTAAATAAATAAAGTACTAATGGCTGAAGCCAAGATTAGATGAGGTAATACCAGTCAAGCACCAAGCACACCGCCCAGCAGATGGTAAGCTCTCAGTAAGTAATGACATCTGTTTAGTTTCAGAAACCGTCAGCGATGTGACTATTGAAATGTCACATCACAACTCCTCAGGCTGTCAGTTGTGTGAATTCACAAAATTTGTTGATTGTGCTATATAATTTTAAATGACTTCCCACTTTAGGATTTTCTTTGACTGTATCTTCCTGGAAATAATCGTAAAGATCTTATCTTTTTCTATAACCTATGGTAGGTTTTCCATTCAAGTTACCTTGATTAAGGAATCCCTAGTTCAATTTCATTCCTTGTTAATAGAATTCTTATTAACTATAAAGCTCTTGCCTTGTCACTATATCACATTTCTCTCTGATTCTGATTTATAAAAACTTAGTATGCACCTGTTAACAAATTCAGTTAACAGAATGCTGCACCCTTGAGCTCATAATCTCTCTCTCTCTCTCTCTGTCTCTCTCTCTCACTGTGTGTGTGTGTGTGTGTGTGTGTGTGTGTGTGTGTGTGTGTGTGTTAATTCTACACAGGCTAGAATGTAGAATGTTTGGATAAAGAGAGACATGGTTAGATTGTGGAGGACTTTAAGTTCTACCCAGAAGTTTAAAATTTGTTCTTCTTGCCAAGGAGGGAGACTATTGAAGGCACTTGAGTGGGGAAATGACTTGTGAAAAGGAAATTTAGATTTATCTAGTACTGATCTAGGAGAGAAATGAAAAGGGAGAGGCTGAGAATGAGGGGACAGTTTTACAAGAGAGACTATCAGGAAGAAAGGTGACAAATAGTTATAATTGATTGGATATGGAAAGAAACATTAAGTAAGGGTTGAGTTTGGTTTGGGGATGGAAGAATGATACCATCTTTGATAAAAATTGAAATCTGGAAGGAGAGATACTCTGGAAGCCACTGCACCTATAGAATTAGTGGTCTTTTATAGCTGAATAGAAGGAAGAAGTTGGTCATAGACAAAATTTCCTTACCGCTAAGTTTCCTTCAAGCACAGCGGGGAGGAAGGGAAAGAGGGAAGAGGGACAGAGGGAAGAAGGAGAACACTTTTTTCTATCAGGACATAGACATTATAAATGTAGCTATAAATTACTAAATAATTATGATAATGGAGAAGAGACAATTTTCAATTCTGTATATCTGTTTATTGTGTGCTGTGCTCTCAAATAATTTCTCAGACACCAAAACTAATAAAAATTTCCACTTTTTGTATTGAGATTTCCTTGCACCCGAGAAAAGTATTTTTTAATCTAGTCCTACAATAGATGTGTCTACAATAAATGGGGTTTTCCTGAGTACTCTGCTTGTCAGACTATTCTGCTCAGACCTAAAATAAGTCCCAAACCACATTTTACTATAGAAACATTTTACTTTTTTTTTTTTTTTTTTTGAGGCTATGTCTTGCTATTTTTTCCTGTGGAACCGCAGGCTCTCATTGCCCGGGGTGCCACAGACTCAAGTAATCCCCAGCCTCGGCTTCCCAGGTAGCTGGATTATAGGCGCACACCACCACGCCCAGCTATTTTTTTGGAACTAGGTCTTGCTATGGGCCCCAGGTGGGACTCAAACCATGATCCCTAGCCCTGGCCACTTCATAGGCTGAAGCTTACAGGCATGAGCCACCGTGCCCGGCACATTTTACTTTTTTAAGTCATGGAGCCACTGATACCCTTAGTCTCCTTATTCTGATACTGCTTACTTTGGTTTCATGATACCATAACTAAGTTGCTCAATACCATGGAAACTGTCAGTATTTTATAGATAAAACTGTTAGGAGAACAAGAGTAATATATTCTTATTAAGCATTTGAAAAACCTCCTCTTAGGAAAGTAGGATACTGAGCAGTGAATAAATAGTAAGCCTTTACCTGCCCATTGGTATCCAGCTCAGTTTCATAACAGAAGAAGCATATTTATATAGGCACTTTCCTCCCATATTTAATAATGTCAAACTCGGTGATTTTGCCTATATAATAAAACTTATAAGAAGCATACTTTACAATTCTTTGAAATAGCTTTTGACACAAAGGAAAATGTGAATTTTTATCTTCTAAATCTCAGTGGCCAGAAACGTCCAGGAGAAAATGTTATCACCTATGCTCACAGTTTCTTTGCCAAATTTACTAATTAGTGCCAATATTTTACTAATATATAACAATATATACTAACATACTAGTTTGCCATTCAAAAACTTAAAGAGTACTGTGAAGCAGAAATTCTAAAGAGAATTCATAGATCAAAATGTACAACTTTGTCAATGAAAATGTTTGTTATCCTCAGGTAGTAGAAATTTGAAGTCAAACTGGCTTTAACTTGGAAATGATCTTGTGTATTGAACACCCAGCCATGGGACAGGTTTTAGGGGTAACTGATTTATTCAATGGCTAAATCATGACTCAGCGAATTAGATAGTGTATTTCTTCAGCTCTGCTTAGTTTTGACTCCTTCCTCAGGCAGATTGTAAGATTGACCACAGCACTTTCAGGTATCTTTTCCAATTGACAGCAAGTATCTACAGGAACTGGTCCTATCCAGAACTCTTAGAAATAAGGCAGATTTTTCCCCCAGCACTTCAAACAGCTGACACATTTCTTCATTGGCCAGAATTGGCCTCATGTCCATTTCAGTCACATTTGAGTCACACAGGGGGATTGTGGATAGCTGCTCCAAAGATAGCCAGAGTCCATTATGGTCAGTCGGGGTGTGTGTGTGTGGGGGGGGGGGGGTTGTTTTCACTCTGGCTGGTATTCCAAATGCTATTTTCCTGTTTCTCGCTGCTTCCCCTGTTCAATATCCTGGAACGGAAAGGTTATAAAAAAGGAGACTAAGTAGAAAATCCCCAGAGCACCTCTCTACAATCGCTCAGCCTCATTAGAAGCCAGGAATTAATGGGAAAGTATGTATTGCCAGGGACAAGCATGCTGCTGGGATGTTACTACTATATACTTTTAATATCATTTTTGGAGAGAATAAGTTCCAAATACAAAAAATGGGTATCGGTTGCAAACTGCTTGGTGTGGTCTTGGTTTCTGCCAGGTGGCTCTGTGTTTTCTATACTAGTCTATGAAGAAAAATTGTTCAGATTTCCTAACCATTGATTATTTACCTTTTTTTTTTCTTTTACTTTTAATCTAGAACTTTTCTGGGAAAAGAAGAAAAGTTCAACTACCTCAAGTAAGTTATTGCATTTTCATTTTGATGTCTGGAATAATAATACAAGTTTCTGTGATGTATGCTGTTAGGACATACCCTGGAATTTAGAACTGAAAGAAAAGGGCAGCGTAAATTATATGCTTAAATTAGAGAAATAATTTTATTGCAAGAGCATGGAATGACTAGATGAGCCAAATAGATATGTTTTTATCTAGCTATCAATAGTAAAAGAGTGTGTTCAAGAATACTGAAAAACAATAAATGCTCAATATCATGCCCCTCCTGCTTTTGTGGTTACCACTAATTATCAGCATCTAAATCAGAGAGGGTATTTGACATCCTATCCACAGTATTACTATGTTATTTAGTTAAATCTTAATTAGTAAGGTTTTTGTGAGCCTTTTAATGGGTAATGAAAATCTTACAGTAGCACAATACTTATTTTCTTACTGTAAAATTTTGAGTAAATTTTTGAGAATTCATTCATTTTTTTTCTAAGGGAAGTAGTTGATTACAATTGATCCATCAAAAGAGAATGTCCAAGTATTTTAGCTATAGCTAATAACCCTAATATCTAATTATTTCACTATTGTTTATGAGAATAGTCATTTTTTTAAAGAAAAAAAAACTTCTTAGTCTTTTCAGAGTATAAAAGATTCAGAACAGCTTTGTCATTTGCAAGAGAAACTAACACATTAAAGTCTTGTTATTTTATGCCTTTAAATTTCTGATATAATCAACTTATATAGTTCATTTTTAACATTATTCTCCTGAGGAGAAAAAAGACATTTACTATGCTTTTGGATATTTTAAATATTTATAGTTCATTTAGTACTTTATCTGCAGCAAGATACTTCAGAGTCTTATTCAGCAATTTGTGTTCTTATTGTTTACAGCAGAACTATTCACTGGCTGAACTTGATGAGAAAATTAGTTCCCTCAAGCAAGCCCTGCTCAGAAAATCAAGAGAAGCAGAATCCATGGCAACTCACCACCTTCCATAAAAACGTCCTCTCATCCTTGTCACTTTGCTTTTATATATGTGTGTATCTAACATAGACTACAGCTAATTAAATGGATGTGTATTTATCAGTGTAGACTTTGCTCTGAAGTCAAGCTTTATTTTCACATGAACCTACCTTACAGCAAGTAGCCTTCAAATATTCCAGTGAGTTTTGAAATAGTTAATGCATTAAAATAGCATTGTCAGATTTTATTCCCTTCTGTTTTAAAGGAGGTCTTTTAGAAACTGAAAGACTTAACTTGAAAGTACATCTTTGTGTGTGTGTGTGTGTGTGTGTGTGTATACCTCAAAAGGTAGTTATTTTGAGTTGTAATATTTAAAAGAACTTTATATTTGTAATTTTAACTAGTTTATTAGTTTGTGATGTTTAAATCAGTACTTTGTACATAGTAGGCATTCAGCAAAAATTTACTGACTGAAATGAATTTTAAATGAATGTATACTTTTTTTTTAACATCTGTTTCTAATGTCAATAAACAGTAGATCCCACCTTTATAACCTGTGGGCTATGTGATCTTGAGTGGGGAGTTCTCTTTGTGCCATAGTTTAATTTTCTGTAAAATGGGAATAATAGACTCTACAATTGTCATGAAATATAAATACCGTCATTCCTGTGTCACTTTTGAAACTAACCCAAAGTGAGTTCTCCATAAATATTAGCGACTGTTATTCTGTAAAGCTGAGTCTGTTTTGGAAAGTAACAACGCTGTTAAAAATGACAACCCCGCTCTCTTGGACCTTCACCTTTTTGCAGTGTCCCTGTTATATCAGGTCATATATTTATTTCATAGTTATGAATTAAACATTTGTAGCTACAGTTAAGGAATAGATGTTTAGGTCAAGAATTAATTTGGTTGCAAGAATCAGAAAATCACCTAAAATATAAATACAGGTGTATATGTGTAAAAAGGGAGTTGTTAAAAGAATCGGAAATCTGGAATTTAATTGCAGAAATTATAGATGGGCATTATGGCAGCTAGAAATCACCAGCAGTGTATCTCTGTCTCCACCTGCCTCTGTTTCTATGTCTAGTTATGTCTCTGTCCTCTGCCCTCCTATTTTCTGCTCTTCCTCTCTCTTTTCATCTACCTGTTGCTCTTTTTTTTTCTCTTACACATAATCATCTATGCATCCACTTTATTTTCTCTGGACTGGTTTCTGTGAAGACCTCTTCAACTCTGCTTTCCCACACAGACTGAAATGTTAACCCTGCCTCCACAGCCCTGACTTATTCATGCCTTTGAACTACTGTGGTGCAAACTCTCATCCAGCAGTACAACCTGACACTGCTTTCCTGCATTTGTATCTCTTAGTTCAAGCCTTTCAGGGACTGAAACTGGTCTCACTCAATTGTTTCCAGAAGGTGGGGGAGGTGGACAAGTCCTCTTCATAGGAATATACACTGTATATACACCTTATACAGCCATTTGTAGAAGCCTTGGAAATAGAGTATCTCTAAAAAGTGAGGGTGTTTGAATCATTCCCAAGAATTAGGTGTGCACTAAGTCAATTCCAGTAATGTCTTACCACTGTAAGGACAAACTCCTCCTTTAAGATAATCTTACCAGTAAAAAACAGTTTAAACAAGGTTTTATTAACAAGGGAAATTAATCAGGAAAACGAAAAGTCCTCAGTCACAAGTGGCCAGTTATCCTACCTCAGTCATCATTTTCAGTTCCAAAGTTCCCAAAGACATATCCAAGGTGGTGCCCCTTTGTTCCTCACTGAGGCAGGCACTCCAAATGTCCAGTGCTCCAGCATCTTCTCTTTGCTGCTTCTCCAGCATTGTGAGCTGCTTCATTTCTCCAAGTCAATTCCAGTAATGTCTTACCACTGTAAGGACAAACTCCTCCTTTAAGATAATCTTACCAGTAAAAAACAGTTTAAACAAGGTTTTGAAACTTCTTTTTTTTTGTTGTTTTGTATTTAAAAAATTCACATTTAATAGTAAAAAGTTCCAGTTATATTACATAGGATGAGAATAGCCTTTAGCTATTTATTCCTAATCATAACACATTCCCATTTTGATATTATTTACCCTTTCCACCCAGTTACTACCATGCCCCCCCAAATCTTAAACCTTTACCATTAATTATAACTGCTAGTCTTTAAGCAGTCCTTAAAAGAACCATGAGCTTGTTTGATTAAAAAGTATAGGACATCACTACCATGAGTGAAAACAAAATAGATTAAAAAACAGAACCCGTACAGAGACAAACCAGCAAATTATCCGATAAAACAGTAAGAATAAATTGGTTCCAGGGTATTACAGAGCTTGGCTCTACAAGTTTTAAATCATAGTGTCACTCTATTCAACAAGTCATCTCTAAGAAAATGGCAGTGTCTTAAGTACAAAAATTATTAGACCCAGTAGGTGGTATTATATAGTTAGTAAAAGAATTACTTATAAAATTAGATTTTTTAGAAAATGTTATATGATAATTACCAGCCTTTCAAAGGCTAAAATCAAGGCTGGGCACGGTGGCTCATGCTTGTAAGCTTCAGCCTATGAGGTGGCCGTGGCTAGGGATCACGGTTCGAGTCTCGCCTGGAGCCCATAGCAAGACCTAGTTCCAAAAAAAAAATAGCTGGGTGTGGTGGTGCGCGCCTGTAATCCCAGCTACCTGGGAAGCTGAGGCTGGGGATTGCTTGAGTTCGTGGTACCCCGGGCAACGAGAGCCTGTGGTTCCACGGGCAAAAATAGCTAGACCTTGTCTCAAAAAAAAAAAAAAAAAAAAAAATCAAAGGCTAAATCAGAAAAATGCAGAAAATAGAAAGTAGTCAATGATTAATACTGTGTTGAGAAAGCTAGAAATGATTCTATACTACAAAATAAGCAACGATAAAGACACAGTTAATAGTCTGTATCTCTTTAAGCTGAGGAACATTTTCCAGCTCAAGAGGACAGTTCTCATTTTCATATTCTCACTATCCTTCGTCTATAACAGGACCCCATTTTAGCCATTATCCGAGTTCACAATCCGAATCACTTCACTCCACAGGATGTTTTCATTTCAGTACATAAGCTGTGGCATGGCACATGACTAAACCAGTTATGAAGAATTTGTAGCACAATAAATGCCAATTTACAGTAACTGTCAAGTCTTCTACAGCAAAGCCTAGAAGATGTTAGAGAATGAAGTCAGTACTAACATGATTCCTCCATATGCTTAGGCTTCATTACTAAATAATACTGTCAATGAAATTCAGAGGAGAAATTTAAGTGGGTTCTTCCAAAGATGCATAATTTTCCAAGTGATTTTCTGCTGGCTGCATAGCCTGGTCATTCAGTCCTTTTTCAGTCGTTTCGCTTTTGCAATATTTTCTTGATGTTTTTGTTTCTTTTGCTCCTTTCCCTGGTCTCAATCATTTTGGCCAATTTCCAAGACAGTACAGTAGTTGCTAAAAACAATGGAGTAAGGGCCAAAATAACTGTTGTAAGGAAGCCATATGGGTCTGTTGCAGTCCATTCCACAATCTACTCAGCCCATACCTTGGTATCAGACATCTTTTTAGCAATCTTATGCTTGAGTAGTGATCTCCTTTGTTCTGGAATTAGTCAGGCAATCCAATCGGAGATGATCCTTGGCTGGTGGTCTTCTTTAACACAGACTTCTGAGAGTTTAAATTCTATGTGGTAGGCGGGCTCCCTCCACCTGCCGCAAGGGGCCAGTCCGCCCCACCCTCGGCTGCGGCGGGCCTGGCCAAGGAAGCCAGGGAATCCCAGTTGCATGCCATGCCGGGCACTGCATGGACTGGATCTTGAAACTTCTGCAAATGCTGATCCCAAATCAGCTTTCCAGATATGCCGCCTTGCTGCAGCTCCACACACTTCCTTACCAGGCCCGCCTTCTGTGGTGTCTGGCCAAATCCCCCAGGCTTGCCCTCAGCAGCTCCTGGTCACCCTGGCCTGACATTCTGGCATCCGACTCCTCACCAGCTATGTCTCTGCCAGACACTCTCCTTCCATGAGGCTCCTCTTCCAGGGGGCTTCCCCTCACCAAGCCACGTGGGCCTGTTCTCTCAGTCTGCCATTCTCATTTCCTTTTCCTTCCTTCCCCCCCCCCCTTCCTCACTCTTCCCTTTTTATATGCCCTCTCTTCCCACTTTCCATTTTCTCTCGCATGAGTCTTTCAGACTCCACCCACCAGGACATTTGGTGGCCAATATAATTTTTAACTGCATCAGTACCCTGTATCAATCTGAAGAGGTCTTCCTCAAACTCGACTCTGATGCCTCCAGCTCTGACATAATTTGCTGCCTCTAGTGCCCTATGTTTGTTTCTTGTGATTTAAATTCTGGGGGAAAAAAACAATTGTAGTTGTAATTTGGATCAGCTGGTCACCCTGAATTGAGTGGGAGAATCTCCAACAAATTTCCACTGAGGGGAGAGGGATACTTGTGGCAAAGGAAAGATGGACTGGGAATTCTAAGTTTGTGATCTAGACTGATGAACAGTTGGCCTTTATAAAGTATTTAGTCCTCTACTTTTCTGATTTTAATTGAAAATATTTCATGATCCTATAACCCTAACGGTATCATTGGGTTCCCTGGACAAAAAGTTATGGATTTCTTTTTGGCCAGTTCTGCCTATAAGTTTTATTATTTCATGTCTGTCAATCTTTCTTAGATATTCTCCAAAATATAGAGAATTTACTTTAAAAAAATAGATTAAAACTCAAAGTTTTCTATCTCCAAGTAGGTCCACTTGAACTCTTTTTTTCACTTCAAAAAATGTTTTATTGTCAAGTATAACAAACAGAAAATTATACAAATATAAATGTACAGTTTAGGGAGTCATCATAAACAAATACTGTAACTGATACCAGCTCAAAAACAAAAATGTCATCCCCTCAGAAGCCCTCTTCTTGCATTCCTTCTCAATCACCAATCTTGCCTCCTCCCCAAAGATTGCCATCTTATTTTAGATTTGCCTGGCTTTGAATTTTATATGAATGAATTTATAGCATGTACACATATATATATTAAACTTTTTATTTTGTAATTATCATGCAATATTGGTCATGTTTACACTTGAACTCCTTTAAAGCTACGTTGTGGGATCCCAGCTATTTAGTCATTAATTATTTCCAACTATGTTTTAAAAAGAGTAAGAAAATGGAACAATGATGGATTTACCTGAAGGATAACTGAATAGTAAAACAAAAGATCACTATTATACCATTCTTTAGTATATTTATTCTTTCCAGAAAATACAGAAGATATAAAAGTCTGCAGAGACACCATGCTAGAGTGTTGGGTGTTTTCTGATTCTTTTTTGAGTTCTCAATTAATATAGTTTGGAATTCAGAATTTTCCATCTTGACCATAATGGCAAATAGGAGAAAATTAACAGAAACTTTCAGTTACTATAGGGATAAGAAGGTGAATATAAAAAAACTGAGGGTAGTACTTTAACTACTAAAAACGGTGATGAAAATAACCATGTAAACAAAATTCCAGACCATGAGTCTTCAAATGCATTTTCTAAATGAGTTTTCTTGAACTCAAGGATGAATAAGTGAGCCATAAGGTTTAAATATACTGACTTCTATAGATCTACTTAACCTGTATTAACTGCTATTTATTATTTCAAAAGTGTCAATAAATTAAAGTTAATTTGTTCACTTCCCAAATGAAGGACACCTAAGTTATTTCTACTCTTTATTTTTTCGATGGAAATTTGACTGTGTTGTGGCCTCGGAAGTAGGTAGTTTTACACACACACACACCTTCCAATCTTGGGAAACAAGCTACCCTGGATATCTAGAATTCAATTTTTAAAAAGGGATTCAAATCAACAAGATTTGTTATTTTGAGATGGAACCACTATATCAGGTGTTAACTAAAAAAAAAGTATAGCCTGCCATAAAACCATTGCCAAAGAACATCAGCCTTCATGTGGCAGTCTATTAAAAGGCTGCTATTCACCAGTTTTTTCTTTCCCCTTGCCCTGGGAATCCTGATCTCATTTTTCTCCCTCAATAGAAAGAAAAGCAAAACCAAACTCTCATGCCAATTAAAAAATCTGGAAAAAAAATATGACTGCTGCTTGAAAAGTCAAGGCCTTTGACCTTTATTTGCTTTTATAAGCAATAACAGGAAAAAAAAGGATGGAAAGGGCATTCTGTTAATGTTTGTCTATTACCTAAGGCTATCAGCCCTATGTACTATTAGGATTAAAAGGAAACTATGGGGAGTTCATTTTTTCATTCAATGTACATTATTCAAGCACTGCATGGGCTGGGTATATACTGATACATAAATCAGATGGAATTTTTGCCTCAGAAGACTTAACCAGTATATGTATGTTTATCCACAGCATTGATCAACCCCAGTTGCTTCTCTACAAGAAAACTAAGGGGATCTGGAAAGAAGTGCAATTATAATGATGAAGAGAATCTGTAAGTTAAGCAGAAAAGCTAGGGTTTGTGTATCCACTATGCCACTTTTGTATATAAATTACAGAAACTTCTACTCAGTTGGCTTAAACAAAGGGTTAATTATTACATGACCCAGGTTCTTCCCATCTTTCTGTTTTTTGACCTCTAAACTGATTCCTTTAGGTGGCAAGATGACTACCACACTTCCAGGTATCACAGGCAATATAGGACAGAAGAAAAAAGCATTATTTCTTCCCAGGTATTTTTTTACCCATTAATGAGACAGGTTCATACATTAATCATACATTAACATACTTTCTCCTATATTAATCTGCATTGTTTTTCTTCCTTATTATGGAGGTGTAAGCAGTAGCATTAAGTCCTCATTTTTTTAAATGTAATATGTGGAATGTGTCAAAAGGTAAAAAATTTGCCCCAAGTCTTGTTAGCCAAATAGGTAAAGGATCAAGATTAAAATCAAATGCATAATTCCTAATCCAGTGCTCTTGGAGACAGTTGGTAACATTTTATGTAATTAAAAATTATCTGATGTTGTAAAAAGTTAGCATCTCTGTTCCAAATAAATTCAAATTTAATGTCTTCTTTAGAGCTTATCTTTTCCAATCTTTTCTTGTTTTAGGTCCTAGAGCCCAGCTGCGTTGCACTAGAGAGACTCAATCCAGAAGGAGGCAAACTCTAGGATTTATCCAGGATTTGGGTTCAGATGTGTTTTTGAAAGACCTATGAACCTGAAATGGTTTGTTTTTTGTTGTTGTTGTTTTTGAGACTAGGTCTCGCTATTTTTGCCCATGGAATCATAGGCTCTTGTTGCCTGGGGTACCACGGAACCATAGGCTCTTGTTGCCTGGGGTACCACGGACTCAAGCAATTCCCAGCCTCAATTCCCAGGTAGCTGGGATGACAGGCGCGCGCCACCACACCCAGCTATTTTTTTGGAACTAGGTCTCGCTACGGGCCCCAGGCGGGACTCGAACCGCGATCCCTAGCCCCGGCCGCTTGATAGGCTGAAGCTTACAGGCATGAGCCACCGTGCCCGGCCTTCTTTTCCAATCTTTTCTAATCTGGCTTTTGGGTCTCTGAAGTCTAGATCCCAGGTATAGTGTGTAAAAAAGATTCATTCTCTAAATGTTCTCATCACCTTCCCCTATCAGGAATTGCCATGTACTGTGTAAACTCAGGATCCAGCAAGTCTTGGTCTGGACACTCGTGTGATCTTTCATCCTATATACATTTGGATTCTGGAAAAATTAAATTCAAGTTCAAAAAGAACAAAAATTTCCTAGAATGGGACTCTCAAAGACAAATTTGAGAAGTCTCATTTATATAGGAAAAACAACTCCACTTTCCTATATTTCAGAAAGATAAAGAAATATATCAAATCTGTAACCCTTTGCCTTATCTTTCAAAAATAAAGAATAGGTGACAGAAAAATTAAATATAGTGACAGATTCAAAACAAAACTTTAACCTAAAACTGAAAGAAGAAGCAAACATTTTCCTTTAGAGGATAATTAGTCCATTAGTCTGTTGGGATGGCTGGTTGAATGGGGATTATCAAACAGGCAAAATTTAGACCTGTGGAAACAGACTCCTGAACCCAGTGGTCCACATGAAATCACCACTTAGATGTCTTGAGTCACATCAAATTGAGCCGCCCCCAAACAAACTTACTGATTTTCCCCTCAAACTGCACCAGGCACTCTTTGTCATTCCAGTAGATGACCATTCCCTTTTCCCGGGGGTCCTTGAATCTGAAGACCTTGGAGTCATCTATAACTCCAACCTTTTTTCATACCCCACAGTCAATTTGTGAGAAAATTCTCTTGTTTCTTCAAACCGTATTCAAAATCCAAACATTTCTCATCATTTCACTGCTATCACCCAGTTTGGGCCATAATCACACTAATCTCCTGGGCTATAGCTATATTCCCCCCAGGGTTCACCTGCTTCTGCCCTTGCATCTCTGTTCTCTTTTCAAACAGCAGCCAGATTGATTCCTTAAAATCAGAAGGCAGTTCATGTCACTTTTGTGCTGAAAACCCCAGAGTGAATTCTTAGTTCACTCAAGAGGAAAAACAAAATCCTTTTCAAAGGCCTTCGGAGCCTTGCATGAACTGCCTGGCCCCCTTCCCTCTCTTCCGTTTCCTCTTTACTCCTCAGTCTCAGTCACACCGGCCTCCTTGCCACCTGGAAGGCACCTGCCACCCTGTAACACTCTTCTCTTATTGCTTTTATATCTTGCTTGAATCTTACTCTCAATATGCTGTGGATTAAAAAAAAAAAAGCACAAGCCAAGGTGCCAGTTAAATATGAATTTCAGATAGACAGTGATAGCATCTTTGCCCATGTCCCCAGTATTGTACAGGACACACATATACTAAAACAATTTGGCATTGTTTATAAGGAAATACACAATGAAGTAGAGAGACTGTTGTTATGTTTTTGTTTTTTCAGACCTGGACACCCTATAATGGATTCTCTCCTGACCAGAGTCTATTCTTCCTTCCCTCTATCCTCCAGGCTCCAGATTCTTCTCACTGGCTTGAGTTTTTCTTTCTTCACAGCACTCCATTCGTTCTAACAGCCTACAGAATTTACATAAATATCACATTCATTTCTTGTCTTCTGCCTCTGGAAAAACATCTCCACATGAACAGTTCCAGCGTAAGAGCATAATATCATTTGTGGCAAAAGATTATTTATTTTTCAGCACATTCTTACCTGTTGTTTACAGAGTTAAAATTTTTCATGACAAACAGGGAAACATGGGGGCTTCTACCTATCCACCTTACTATTCTTACATATTGGCTACCTAAATACATCTGCTCAAATAATTGATGTCCTTTCAATGCTAGTTATTCCCTATAAAGAATAGAAAAGAAGTTTGTCACTTGTTTTCTGAAAGACAAATTTACTTTTTTAATTAAATAATTTATTTATATATAAATTTCACATCATCATAATCCCCAGGGTTCACCCCGCCCCCGACCATTCCCACCCTGTCCCCTCCACCCCTGAGTTGTGTACTTCAATTTAGTTGTTAGTCTGTTTTGACTTTTCTTCATGGCTTTTTGTTTATCTTTCCCATGTACCATATTATAGTGAAACCATTTGGTGTTTGTCTTTTTCTTTTTGACTTGTTTCTGCTAATATGATTTCTTCTAAGTACATCCATGTTATCATAATATCATCCTGAAAAACAAAATTAAAATACCAGATCAAAATAGAAAAATACCATGAGAGAAAAAGTTACCTTAAAAAAAAATCCAAACACCATGACTGGCTTTCTGAATCATGGAAATTATCCTTTCTTCAATAGAAGCCAAGTCCAGACATATATTAAACATTAATGAACTTTTTTTCTTTAGCAGCAAAAATTCTGCTGCATTCCATAGTTTGGTCATAGCTATTGACTGTAACCTCTTTGTACTTTTCTGACTGACTCATGCATGTGTTTGACTAATTGACACAAAGTCACTGTGTCACACTGTGTGTCACACTGTGCACACTGGTTAGTGGCAGTGTGCACAGCAGGATGGTAGGCTCTGGGGAGGGGGACACCCTTTGGGAGGAAAGAAGGGCCCAGCTCCAAGGGCCTGGCAAATCAGCTGAAGGAGCTAGTGGGAGGAGCAGGGGGATGGCCTGATCAGACTCACACCTTAGGACAATTAGTCTGGCTTCTGGCATCAGTGTGGAGAACAGATTACTGTGCTTCAGTGCATCACACTTGATTAAAAAGTTATTGTTTCAGAGAGGGTCATTACCTCTGGACCTCAAAGTAAAAATTTCAGAAACCACAGTAGATTTATTTTAAAGACATTACTGGGGTCTATTTCAATGTAAGTTTTTCATTACATTGTTGTTGTCTATCCAGCAAACATCTGCAATTTTATTTATGCCCGTGAATTTCTACTAATGGTTAAGAGTTTAAATTGGAGAAAATGGAAGAGAGAGGAGCAGGGACAAATAACAATGAAGATACTAAAACTATAAAATGTATGAAGGCTTTCTCATGCATTATGTCATTTACTCCCAACAATAACCAGAGTTTCTTGTATTTGCAGTTGAGGGATCTGATTTTCAGAAAGATGAGTCCTGTCCTTTGTAAGGGGTACTGTTGATCAATCTGCCCTCAACTTCTTTGAAGCCCATGATCTTGACTCTACATAATTGTTAATACATACATAGAACAGTTGCTAATACATACATAGGACAGCTAGTTTAGGCAGCACATGGGTAGGGGAAGGCTGAGGTAATCTGGAAGGAAAACAGAATAGGAAGGAAAATAGCTGGAGAAAAGGGGGAGAACTGGAATAACTAATGGAGTATATACACTAATTCTACATAATACAGTGGTTGTATGTTATGTATTGTATACTATAATATATGCCTAATATGTGCTATGTTATATTAATAAAATGTAACTAAGTTAAGATAATGAATTAATAAATTAAAAAATTATGATGTAGCACTCTTTGAATAAAAGCAAAAGTGCAATTGGCCACTCATAGAAATAGAGATCACAAACCTTGATGTACCATAAGTACAACCAATGAACACAGTTTCTATTGAACTGCAGAATTCCAGAAATGGTCTTCTTGCTGAGGTATTATATTAATGCCTTTATTAATATAGTTGATATTTACATAATGAATATTAAAGACACAGAAAAGAAGTCCACTTATTAATTTAGCACAACCTTTTTCATATAACCTGGTGTTTGTCATTGGCTAAGGAGGCTTAATCCATGTTCAAATGCTCCAAAAGTCAGCAGCTTTGAATAGAGTCAGCTGCCTAGCAAGGTAACATTGCTAGCTAAAAGAACAGTGGTCTCCTCTCTCAAAAGAATAATCCATCAAGGTTTCTGTAAAACTTCTGGACTGCAGACTCACTTCAGTGGGAGATGCAGTCACTCTGATTGGATCCTCTCAAACATAGGCTGATCTGGGAGCAGTTGGACAGCCAGTGGTTACTCAGATGTTGAGATGCAAGGAGTACAGAAAACATGTCCTCTTCAAAACCAGTCTCCTGACCACCTGGCGGAGATTTTGGATTAACCTGTATGATTGCTTCATGATTCTGCTCAACTCATTAACTAGACAGTAACCACAAGCGCCAAGGCTTGAAGCACAGACTTGTGAGCTATGACACAGGAGGGAGAACGTTGACCTGATGGGGAAGAGTAGCTAACCAGGAGGCTGGGGTATCTATTTAAGGTAAGTGATCAGGGGCTATCTCTCCAACATACTACAAAGTATGGTGTACACATTGTTTCTGGAACAGTTGTTGAGGATTTTTGAGGAAGGATTAGGGGTAAGCCCCAAAATGAATGCTATACAACAAGTGTTTTACTGATTCTGAACATGCAAAAAAGCACTTTATTGAGCAAAGTGATGGTGAAGCAGATGTTGTACATATAACACCCATCCCTACAGCTACCCTTATATGTCTATCTATCCAGTCCAATGACATGGCATGAACAATGTATTAACTTCTCTTTTCTAACATATTTTTGGGCCAGTATCCTTATTATTTCCAAAAGCAGCAAAGACAAAAGGTGGAAGAGGAGAGGGAGGGAGCCACCACTGAAAAGTAAAAATTCTTTTGGTCCCTCCAGGCATATATACAGCATTAGGTCGGCAGGCAGGCCCAGTGTAAATTAGTATACCTTTGTCCCCTATTTGGCCTTTATTGAAGAATGTATTTTTTCTGAGAAACTCAAAACCTAATGGCATTACCTACCTGGAAATGGAACGGGGGAGTCTTTGAGAATTCCAATTCAATAACCCCAGTAAGGACACTGTGTGAGAACAGGAGGCGAGAGACTCTCGCAGCTACTCCTGCATTTTACAGATAATTAAAGCAAAGACATTGATTCGCAGCCTCGTGATTTTAACATACCTGACACGGGGCTTGACTAGAGCTCTCTCGATGTCTCTTCCAGTACAGTTATGCTATTAGCTTTCAGAATATCCTATGTGGGGGGAAACACTTTTCCTCGAGCTATTCCATTTTTCAATTACTAAAGAGCTTTGAGTTTAAAAGTTCACAAAAAACCCATCATGCTCTCGGCTCGGACATACTCCTTGTCTAATGGCTAGTAACGAGATCGCTCTCTCAGACGCTCCCTTCCACATTACTTAAGCATCCCGCTGCCCTATTTCACACTTGGAATAGGCTATGCAATAAACCTATTTGATCTTTTCTTTATTGTCTGCCTCAGGTACATGCAGGGTTTTCTTCTTTGCTATAGGAAAGGAGTTCTCCTTTGCAGTGTAGGAAGCGATTCACCTCTAGGAGGCTAATTTCTTATAGTTGAGTGCAGGATCTTAATAAATAAACCAAAAAGTGAAGTGCTATTTTGAACAGCCCTCACACCAGCAGGAAGAATCAGTGAATGAGGAACCATGGAAGACTGTTCCCTGAATACCCATTTACTCCAAAATACTATTTGGATCAGCATTGGATATTTTTTAATAAATTACAAGTGATTCTTTTTTCTGTATTAAGAACTTACACAACTCCTCAAGTGTTTTAACTCCCCCCGTGCCAAGTTGACATCCTCAGGAAGAATCCTGATGCATGAAGAGCTTTGAAAGCATAACAGTGATAAGCAAAACCTAGAGTGACTGAGAAATCAAGATGTGTGCAGGTGCTGGTAAAAACAAATATGCAGAAAAATGGCAAATGAAATGAGAAAGATTGCCTAAATATATTGCCAGGATGAACTAGAACTTCAGGCTCTGAATATGCTATTTATATTGACATAGTATCTCCTTTCAAAGTATCTATGGGGAGGAGGGCGTGAAGTGTATGAAGGATGCAGTGCTTTCAGGAGAGGGCTTGACACTGAGGACACACTCTAAAAATAAGTTCGCATAAAATGAAAAACAGTGACAGAAGAAAGGGACAGGGGAAATTTTTTTCTTTCATTGTTTTAAGTAGATTTATAGCAGAGGAAGGAGACTCCTGGCTTGTGTATTAGTCCCCATTCTCCAGAGAAATAGAACAAGAGAAATATCTGTTTCTATATATCCAAACAGATATATAAGAAGAGATTTATTATGAGGAATTGACTCACAGATCATGGAAACTAAATTTCCATGATTTGTTTTCTGCAAGTTAGAGACCCAGGAAAACACAGTGTGTGGATCTAATTCAAATGCAAAGGTCTGAAAACCAGGAGCGCTGATTTTCAAGGACAGGAGAAGAGCTGTCTCAGCTCAAGAGGAGAGAACAAAAATGTGCCTTGCTAGCCTTTTTACTCTATTTAGACCCTCAACAGATTAGATGAAGCCCCCCAGCTATTGGGCCTCCCTTAGCACAGTCAAGTAACAGTACCCATCACAGCATAGCTATCAATTTACACAGTCTACTTTAGTTTAACCCATCAAGAAATAAGATCATTCATCCTACTAATATTATACTCTTTCTGTGAGAGAATCCTATTTCTGGAAAACATAGGCTTTTCTCATGTTGGAGAACTTGTACCCATTGGTTTCCTCCAAAGTCATCATGAAAGAATTGCCACTGAACTTCTCAGCCCAGATCCTGTAAATGGGGGGCTTCCCTTACAGGGAGGGGACAATCAGTGCGTACCAACATTGAAGTGTCTCATTCTAATAAAAACAGAAAACCAGCACCAGAAACCCATCCCTCAGCTCTGCCCAGCTAAGTGTGATCTCAGTAAGTCCTATTTTCCTGGGCTAAGATTAGCCTTAGAAAAGGGAACTGTTTCCGATTTTGCTTAACTTTATCCCAACAGATGAGTTTTTTTCATTAGTGGTTTATTTTTTTAATAACAGTAATGTTTTCTTGACATATGCCCAGGAGAAAACTGAGACAAAACAAGTATCCTTGGCCACTCTAAGCCCCGGCCTAGAGATTCACACAGACTTCTTTGAACTGAATGCATATTTATTTTATGACAATCCCTTAGGATTGTCAAGGCTCACTTTTACATGAGCACAACTGAACAACTGAAATTTTTAGTTTGAGTTAAAGGGTAGAAATAAACACAATCTAAATTTATGGAATAATCTCTCTAGGAAGGAACAAACCATATTAAAACAATCCCCTCCGTAGATATTCAGTTAAATTACACTGTGTCCTGGACAAAATACTCATCAGAAGCAGGAATAGAAAGGTATTGTTTCAAGCCTATTATGTACAAATCACCTAATTTTTCAAGTTTAATGAGTGTAATTTACCCATCTTTGGTTACCAAGGGGTTATATATGATGAACAAAACTTAAGAGTTCATCCATTTCATTTCTGTTGGTTTTTACCCACATTTGTTGGCTTTTATGTTCATGTAATTGATTTGTATCATTCTGTCCAAAGCAGATGGGCAACTGCTCATGACCACTTGCAAATCATTTAGATTATTATTATACTGATATTTATTCAAGGCCAAATAGAAAGAGCATAAAAGGTATGATGCTCAACTTAGCATAACAATATCTATTTGATCTCAGCAGTAAAATAGATTCTCTCTACCAATCAGTTTCACAAGGGCAATGCACCACCTCTGTTCATGTGGATGTACTAGCTGCCCAAATTAATAGCGGCACAAGTTTCTAGTCCTACAATATATGGTATACTCTTTAAGACCATGATAGAAAGGACAGCCATCTCCAATGCTGCTTGACACTAAATTTCTCAATGAAAACTTATACTTCTCACAGTTTTGTACCAGAGGGTAAAAAATATAATCATCTGTTAGAAATAAGCAAATAATCCAGAGAGGCAAAGTCTGTCCACTAATGCAGTTCACAGATAACACTGATTCTAGTTTTTTTCCAGAAATATTTTTTCTACTTTTGTAATATAAAGGTGCTGAACCTAACACCTTTATAGTTTTACTTTGAATTATAATAGTAGCATTGAAATACTACAATGTCTACCTCACTGAACATTTCATCCTTTCCTTTTCTGGAAATTTACTACACAAACATGTTTTTTTTATTTTATATGTGCATGTTTTTTCTCCATGTTTTACATATTTTTCTAAACTTAGCTTTGTCACTTCTGTAATTCAAAACAAGTTTAGGGGTCATTGTTTTTCAGGTCAGTAGCAGAACACTTTTTTCTTTACTACATCAGAAGCAAATTAAAGCTGTTCTCCTAAAATCAAGATTAGTAAAAAATCCTGTGGCAGGACTAGAAGGGTGTTTGAATTTTCCTGCCCAAGTGCAACGATCAACTCAGACTATGATGCAGGCCAGTGATGTCAAGAAGACACTTCGGGTGAGTGTACAAGAGGGCCAAACTTGGATGTGTGTACCCTTAAGTGATTGAGCGGAAAGCAACTGATCTTTAATCTTCTGCAAAAGGCTATTGTGGCTGAAATATATTAGAGATTCACCAATTTCTTTTTCCTTCCCTGAACATAAGGGTAACTACACTTCTCAAGACTCTCTAGTTAGATAGGAATAGAGTGTCTGCCAATGAATGTGGGCAAAAGTGACCAGGTCAAGAACAGGATGTAAGCCATTTCCTGGCCTGACAATAACCCCATTGGTCTCTTCTTACCAGATATTTTTGAGATCAGTAAAAATTTACATGGAGCAATAAATTACATGGAGCAATTTAGATCTACTTTAAACATCAGATAGAATTTTAGAAGATTAGGCTGAAAATATCTGAATCAGAAAACTTTGAAATTTTTTTTAAATGATAGTAGTTTAGACTAATGGGATAAAAGCTCTGAACATCAAAATAAACTTCATCTTTAAAAGACCATGGAAACTGATTCTACTTCTAATATACACATCACTCAGTGTCATGGGTTAAGATACAAGGATACAGAGAAATTTTTAAAAATCTTTCTAAATGTGGTGCAACCTTTTTTTGAGGACAGTGAACAAATCAGAATTCACTATTCACTGAGTTCCCTGTTCTAAGCATCACTGTTCTTTGAAGTGTATGGTTGATGCAGAAGGAAAGAGTGATTCAGCTGAATCTAGAGCCATCTGTGGCATTGCCAAAGTTATATATTTTCTTTTATTTTCAAGAAAAACCCTAAGTGCAAGATTTTGTAATGCTTCTTTTACTTCTTTCAAAAACACTCCAGTTATATTAACCTTCCTATTTGCTTATTGTAAGTGAATGGGAATATATTATATATTAATTCAATTTGTTCATAAGATTTAATTTTTGTCCTTCACACAAACACATGTCATTAGACTGTTTCTCAACGTGAAGGATTAGTTAGCTTTATGGCAATGCAAACAATGCTATGCTTTATACATATGGAAAGTTAAACCCTCCTTTTTAAAAGACCTCAGCTATTACAATGAAAGATAAGAGATTCAACAACTTATTCTATGGTTTAAGTTGTACCTTACATTTTACTATAAATGTTTTCTTTCTTTTTCAGTTGCGTGTATAAATTCAAATCCTTTAATATGCTCTGCTGTTTGTACTTAACAGTTTGATCTTTTGCTTAAAAATATAATTTATCAATTTTCTGAGAAGTTCCTTAAACAATTTTATCTCATAAACTGCTAGCACCACAGTGTAATGGTAACTGTACATTGAAATCATATATTTTTGTAACCCTCTCCCTTAATGAATAATTATTGGTTAAAGAAAACTTTCTTCCAAAGAAGGCTTTTGAATAGTATGGACCATAATTCCACAGGATAACCTCAGGGAGTGAATAAGCTTGTCACCAGGGCATATAATCCTGTAGGCAAAAAAGAAGAAAACGTGTTAGGACATAATTAAATACTTTTGGGGAAAATATAGGAAAAGAAACTTCATCTTTTGTCAAACACACTTTTGTTAACCCAGACTTTGCCAGATTTGCAGCATGTCAAAACTGGTCCTTTCCTTAGCCATTTAAGTACCAAGAATGCACACTCATTGTTCAAGACTAGTTTCCGCTTGCATGTGACAAAACAGTGATTTGGAGAGTCAGCCTCGGTCAGTGTCTATTTAGGGCAAAATGTCAAAAAAGAATGTCCAGCATTTGGGGCTCAGCAATAATGAACATGGCTAAATCTGAAAATTAACAAAAGAAAGTGAACAGCTTTTTAAATTCTGGAGAACATTAGATTCTGGTGTCCTTTTTGTTCTGATTGTTGTGGCTTAACACGCTGAAAAGACCACCTGTTGGGCAGCCATTTTGTGATTGTATTAAATGCAGTGATTGCATAAAAGAACACTTTCCAAAATAACCTGACATTATTATTCACTTATTTTATAGTAAATCTGCATTCAAAACCTACATTAAAATATGAGGTTTTTCTCCAAAGTGAAATTTAAAGCTATACGCTTGATGTAAATGCATACTCAACTGCAAATGCATGATTTTATGGTCAAATGTACTATACTTTTAAAAAAATGAGTTGAGTAAACCTTTGATATGGCAATTAGAGAGTACATTGAATGAAGTGAACCAGTCAAAAGTGGTGCAGAGGAGACGGGGAATCCCAGAGGAAATGACACAAAACTGATAGCATGTAATTATTAGAGTGACACAGAGAGAGACATAATGTAGTTGGAGAAAATTACTGTTGCCTATTAAAAGAATATGATATCCTCAGCAATCCTGAAAGCATATTTAACTGTAACAATACCTCAGAATTCATGAATAAAAGAAAAGCCATCTTCCAAACTCACAGGTTTTGCAATTCATTGATGTTAAAAATCCTTCCGGAACAACAGTATTATTGTTTAAGTTCAATTGATAAAGATAAAGTTTATACTGCAAGTGACAATTAAGAAAATAAGAGGAGAGAATTCCAAAATGAAAAGACAGATTGTTCCTAAGACAAAAATACCACTTAGTATAACTATCTTTCTAATAAGTTTTTTTTTTTTTTAACATGCTTTCTGACTTTAAGTGACACATATCAAAGACTCATCTGTGGTGTATGAACAAATATTTTGAATGCAGACTTTTCAGTTATGAGACCACAGGAGTTGGTGAAGAACAGTTCAGCAGTCTATGATTTTCAGAGATGAATGAGCCTACAGAGTTAATGCAATTTCTGAATTTGAAAAACATAACTTTCAAATTATTTTTGCAAATATTTCATTGAATAGTTTCTATATATATATCACATTTTGATTTAATTCTGAGTATAGTCTTGTCCTCAAGATAATTTGTTTCATTTATTTTAAATTAGCTCTACCTAATGACCAAAAGTAAATTAGGTAGGATGAATGATGATATTATCACACAAGTAACATTGCTCTGTCACTGAGATACATCCTGAAAATCTTCTCCTAAGTTTTTCAGTTTTCATTCATCCAGTCTTTATTTCTATCCATGTTTTTTATAGTGAAGACTGTTTCTTATAGTATTCAAAAGGAATTTTTCTTTAGAATAGAAAAAAATAAAAGCCTTAGTTCATAAAAAAATCAAAAAAGAAATTTCCAACTTTGTAAAAAAAATTCATCATTGAGTCCTGCAACATATATTACCAGCACCTGCTTTCCAAATATTCCTTAAGTCACAGACTCTTGTGTCTTATAAGCTCTGAAGAGTTAGTCATAACGTGAGAGTTTGAAAACTGCTTCTTTGAGTAGATTTAAAGAAATATTTTTCCTGATAAGTAAGCACATTTAATTTTTTATAGGTTCTCAAGCACTATTTTACATTGCTATTTTAGAAAATACTTAATTTCCCATTTCCACAAATAAATGTAATTCCTAAATTCAAGGATATTTTTTCTTCATATTTCAGAACACTAGACAGATATATATATAATATCAAAATATAAACACATGAGATGATATTAAAAAAGGAATGGGAATGTACTATATATGATATAAGCTTTATTCATAAATTGGAATATTCATGGTGAAAAATTATGAATGTATCCAAATGTCATAGTCACATATGCATTCTAAAAGATGTTAAAGATACTGAAATTATCTGGTAATTATAAATCCTGTTTCATCTCTTAAGTTTAGCTTTCTAAACATTTGTTTTCTTGACATAAACATCATTTGGTGGAACACTGATCACTTCTCCATAAGAAAAACCAGGTAAAAACTGACAAAGGATATCACATCATAATCAAACGTTAGAGACCCTCTGAAGTCAGCGAATTAAACATGTTAACACAATAAAAGTTGTTGTGGAACTGTTTTACACCCAGAATGAAATATTCTCTATTCTCCTAAGGAAAAGCATATCTTCCAAACACTCTCAAAACAAAAACAAAATTATATATCCTAGGTTAATAAAAGAGTTCCCTGTTTCTTAGAGGTCGAGTCCATGAATCTAGCTCAATAGAATCATGGCTAGAAATGAGTTTATGTAGAAAAATAGGTTAGGCTTGGGGAAAAAAAGATTAATATATCTTTATGAGAGTCACAGTCTACCTGGAACTGAAAGTGTGAATAGAGGTAAGGAGGAGGTGAAGGGAAAGGACAGATGAAGGAAATAATGAACAGATAAAAGAAAAGGTTCAGTGGAAGATATTGTTGGTCACAGTCAGGTGTCAGAAACAAAACTGGCAACTGCTTCAATATTGGAAGGAAGAGTAAAAAAAAAAAAAAAGAATATATATCACATAGAAAAAAAGGAAAAGAGAATAAGACTAATAAAGAGGCTTTCAGGAGTTCCATGGAGCATATCTGCAAAAAATAAAATAATAAATAAAGCAAGCCAGACAGAAAAGAAACAGTGAAATTGAAATTTCTCCAAAGGTATCTCATCTAAAGGCTTCATTGTGTCCTCCCTTTCACATCAAGAATTTAATTTTGCATCCCCTTTGTCTGACTTGAGGCACATTTCTAGCTTATTCCATGGACTTTTTTTCTTTAAAAGTTCTCTATTGGTTAAAAGAAAGGAATAAAAGTCAGATCCTAACTTAGTGTCTTTTGTCCCAAATTTAGGAAAAATGAGATGTATTCAATAATCTCTGAGTATTTGCTTATTTTCTCAGCCATCATTTTCTTTGTCTTTAAGATATTATCCTCATAATGCTAGTAGTAACAAACTTGATGCTACGAATTTACCAGCAATCCATAAAATTCCTTGCTTACAGAGTGCAATATAATGAGTTGAATTGCTCTTTCAACGCCAGAGTTAGGGTTTCAAACTGAGGGTATGTTATCTTTCTAATCTTTGGGATCTGTCCAGGCTGTTGCAGGAGGTTGAGACTTTTATTTTAAAGGGTGATTTATCTGGCCTACCCTAAATCTCTCCATGAATGAACTAAATCTCTCTTTGAATAAACTCATTCCAGATGTAAACCTGGAAGGAGCTAAGTCCTTCCCTGACTCTTTTGCTACTTTTGTCCCAGGGTCATATGAATTAGCAAAATTGTCTATATTTGTAATTTGGAGTTAATTCTCATTTAGCTAATCTGCTATCTGGAAGGATACCTTCCCAGTTACATCCTTAAACCAAGTACCTGGATCACAACCCAAGACCTAGGCAACTCTCTCAGGTCACCAAATGGTTCTCTAACCCTGATCATATTACTTCAGCAAGGCACTAAAGTTCGTCTCCCTGAACACAAGGGGATAAGTTATTCTCCCTTCACAAGATAATACAAGTGTATTGATCCATTATTCCCCACTGACCAACATGGTGCTTGTTGAGGCCCCATGGAAGGAAGACACTACCATTCAGTTGGGGACACCCAGGCCCCACACATTGTGCCTTCTGCTCATGCCCATCCCCCCACAAGTAACCTCAGGCAGCAGTTCTTATCCTGAGCTTCTCTCTGGTGCCCATGGCAACCCCATCTATTAATGTTGAAATGTTACTGCAGGGATTTTTTTTTCCTGGAACCTTTTTGAAATGAACTGTTGATGCTGCAGTTTTTGCACATCCTTCAACTTCTGCAGAATTCACAGCCAGAACTTACCAACCCAAATCCAATCAGGTTCACTAAGACACCATTTAAAAGCTGACTTGTGCATTCTTACTGACTAAAACTGCCATTTAACAAAGCTTTTTACATTTTGGAATTCATTTTACTTCTTTTGCTATTTTCTCTTAATTTCTATAGTAGAAGCTGTGTGGAACAAACTATCTTGCAAAATCTTACTTTAGATTTAGATGAAAACTAAAGTATTGTTGTGCACATATTCATACATATGGGTGCACATGTAATACTTAAAGGAATATATTTTTAAAAGCTCATACATATTCAATATCTAGAAAATTCTATGTAGTTTCTTTTCAACATACTACTTCTCTGGGCTACACTAACTATTCATACATATTCAATATCTAGAAAGTTCTATGTAGTTTCTTTTCAACATTCTACTTCTCTGGGCTACACTAACTGGACTTCTATAGTTAAAGACAAACTTAAGAACCTCCTTTGCACTAATCTATTTTTTTTTTTTTTTTGAAACTGGGTCTTGCTGTTTTTGCCCATGGGACCGCAGGCTCTTGTTTCCCAGGGTACCACAGACTCAAGCAATCCCCAGCCTCAGCTTCCCAGGTAGCTGGGATTACAGGCATGCGCCACCACACCCAGCTATTTTTTGGAACTAGGTCTCACTACGGGCCCCAGGCGGGACTCGAACCGCGATCCCTAGCCCCTGCCGCTTCATAGGCTGAAGCTTATAAGCACGAGCCACCGTGCCCGGCCTTAACCTACTTTTTGAATCACTTATTATTTGCAAATCTTCATGAGCAGTATCTGAAAAGAAATGATATGAATGTCAGTTTCCATGGAGTAAATTTCTATTGTCCAGTTGACATTTGATCACATATCTTAGTTTACGTTCCTCCTTCCCAGAGCATGTCCTTGCAACATTCTGATCTAGGTATTCTCACTTTCACTGGAAATTGTGTTTTTACTCAGTTTATCTGTTTTTCTTCACTGACACAATTACTATCTCTCAGTTTTTAAAAATCCTATTTTGAAACTCTAGTTTTAAAATGTATCTCTCTTTAAGAGATTTAAAATACTAGCACCTTCATTAATATGTCACCTGTTAAGGGACATGTTTTATAAACTGCAATAAATGCTGCATTAATCAGGAGAGACAGGACTCTATCCTGGAATCACCCACCTTTGAATTCAGCCACTTCTTGGATAAAAAGCAACAGCTGTGAGAATTGTAACACTCCTAACACTGCACATGTGGTAAGGCAGGAAATAATTGGACAGACTTTCTCTGCCTGAATTTGCAAACAGGAGGGGCTGGGTTTTAAAATCTGGAATGTAATGTCCCATCTGGGAACTCCAACCTAAACCTCAGGGTTAAATCTTTCCTATAAAAAAAAGATGGATAAGGCCATTATTCTCAGAGAGTCTGTTGAGCAGAAGCCAGGACATGCCTTTGGGGTGGAGAGAAAGCCTGCCTCTTGTGGCAGTGTTGAGTGTTCCAGCCACAAGGTAGTTAGATTCTCTTCTGTGTAAACTCAAGCTGAACCTACCAGCAGCCTTGGTGGGCTGCAGCAGTTGTACAAATTCCACATGAAGAGGCACTTTCTGGATGCTTTTAGGAAGGACTGGCACAGACAGGAAGAAGTGAAACCTGACAGGTTTGCTAAGCAAGGACCAGGTAGTTACAGTAAGAGATGGTCTTTTCCTGTGAAGTGCTCTATTAATTATCCATGTGGGCAGGAATTTTTTCTCTTGAGCAGTAACTGATATAGATATTCCAACAGTTAATGAAACTCCATCTGTATAGGGGCTTCCAAGTGGGAGTGCAAGCTGAATTCATTAGTTTCAGACGTGAGGCTTTTTTTTTTTTTAAGCAAAGAGAAAACCCACAGCCCAAACAGCATTTGTAAAGTTCTGAAAAGACACCGCTACTGGAAATGGGGAAGAAGAAAAAAAAATGCTTTTGAGCCAATCCTACTTTCTTTAAAATGAAAGACAATGGTAAAGGTTTCCATATGTCATTAAAATCTCATTCTGAAGTCACCAATGCCACAGGCTCCCAAAAGGACTCAATTAACAGGAAACTGCAAAAAAAAATGGTATTTTCTGTGAGATGCTTTAAGAAATGTTTCTAAGAAGACAATGGCTCAGATAGCAGCTTTTGCCTCCAAATGATAAGCAATTATGGTTCATTCCAGGGTAGAAGAAAGGAGGGTAAGTCTAAGAAAAGTAGGTTTAGAATATGGAAATTAGATTTTCAAGTTGCATATTTATCATTAGACCTATACTGAAATTCAGACTGAAAAATGATATGTTTATACCAAGTCTAACTTTACTTAACTAAGGAAATTGCCTTATTAAAAAAAAAAAAAACTACAATCCTCCTCTTCCCCCTCTCTTAGGATATTTCACCTGAGAAAGGAGAGATGCTGATTCCACAGACCTCTGACCAAACTCTCCTCTTGCGGAAATAGGCTTCCTTACAACTGAAAGCCATATGCTCAGTTCTGAGGACACCCTCACCTCCCAGAAACTGGTTCTCCCAGGTCCCCCTGACATTGTTAGGTTTAAGTTCAAATATTGCAAGACAACGCCATATTAGACAGTGCTTTTAGATGCAGAACATTGTTCAGCGAGAACAGAAGAGAGACAACTTCTGTCTCTGCACCTTGGCGAAGTGAACCTGGCCACTCAGCAGTGGGTGATCTGATCAAGCACTGCCTCAGGTGCCCGCTTCTGAGTCTGCAGAAGACTGGATCTTAGAAATTCAGCGTCTGAAATACTCCCAGGGTCCTGACAGATCTGGGGCTTGCCTGCCCTGGAGAAAGTGGACCACCATCCACACCTGGGGAAAGGCAACTGCAGTGTCTATCAGAGCTAATGAGCAAAGACAGAGACACCTGGAATGCAAGGGGAAGAAATTAAATTATAATTAAATACGGGCAAACTGATAGTTCCTATGAAGACCCAGGAAGGTTAAAGAGCGCCTTAATTTCTGGACTTTCCCTTTGAGAACAGAAATAGACCCTGGGAATTTTTCGATTCCTTCTTTTCTTACAAGCTATTTTTTTTTTTTTTTTTTTAGTCCTTAATGGAGATCTTGAACTGCAGAGCCGCCCGTGTCAGAACTCAGATGGTTAACATTCACTTCTTGCTGTTTTATTGCATATTACTGTGCGCGCCTGAGCAGCGGGAGCAGATTCGGGCAATTACAATCAAGTCAGGGCACACGCCGCGGCGGAGCAACACGAGCATGATGAGGATACTGATGAGGCACTTATCGAAAACCCCACATCATCCACACTCATCAGCCACAACATGTCACCCCAAATGAGGCATCAGCTGCCTTCAAAAGGCTCATTGCACAGTGTTTACCGCTTCCCTCGGACCCACTTTTGATTTTACGGTCAGAGCTGGGTTCAAACAGCAGCTGTCTGGCAAAGGCAGGTCTGCGGCTTCTAGCAGTTTCCCCCAGAGTCCTGGGGGCTTTGTCTAGGGAGCTTTGGGGAGCAGGCCCTGGCAGTACGAGGGGAAGCGGGCAGACAGAGAAGTGTCCAGTTCCGTTTCTCGCAAAGAGGAATCCCTTTCCCAGAAGGGGCCCTTGATTAATTTCAAGCACTAGCACACCGTGGTGGCATAAGGGGGGCGGGGGGTGGGGGTGGGGGTGGTGAG